>JANFOE010002436.1:0-56680 GCA_025667525.1 Glebionis coronaria | reverse complement strand
ATTTTACAATGTGCGAACTGCTTATAATTTCAAATTAGATCTTATTGTTTGTAATATTGTGTTATTATGTATTCAAGTGTACCCATTGCACTTGCACCTACACTTGATACATATTGTTTTCATTTTACATGTGTCTAAAGAGAAGCTCCTAACACATCATCCATCCATATTAATCTCAACCGACCGGTTCTTAACGAACACCAACCCGTTAAAATATGAACTAAATTTAGAAGAATCATTTATTATCATGTACAGAGAATACCATAAACTAGAACTAATATTAACATCGACAATATTAACATTGACGATACTACATTTTACAGTTGAGAAATATAGATAAACTAAAATATGTGATGTAAATTTCCTCATAACTAACTTGAGATTCCTTCAAGAGTAGAAAGATCATATCAATACTTTGTCCTCTTCGCATTTTCAACATGAACGGTCTCGAAATTCCAGCATGAGATTTAGAATGTTGTGAAACAATGCAAGGTATAGGCATCAAAAGACAAAGGTGCAAGGTCAGGAAACGCCACAAGGTAGCCAAATAGGCATCAAAGGGCGCAAGGTAATTTGCTGCATAAAAGCTTCTGGTTAGAAAATATACAAAAATAAATTTACAGGTCATCTTACATTAACATCACCTTCCGCAACTTATTTTGGTTTTTTCAATTAAAAGGATAGACATATAATTCCAAATTCTTAAAATCAATTAAACATTTTGAAAAAGGACCCTCAATATGTATGAGAAAAGCAAATTACATTCCATATGAGAAAAACCATAAGCTAGTAAATGTACCTCATTGATGTAACTTGTAAGTTTGACACTAGATAAGCTTGGACGTTATACACGCCCAATAAGTCACCTGTAAAAGGAAATTAGGGAAATCAATAAAAACCAAAATTATTCACTAAGTTTTCCATCTACATTTGTGAAATGTTTTCATTTAGGCATGTATATTTGCATTGAATAGTCAACCCGATGTATGTTTGTTTTACATTTTTAAATTGGATTAGGTGTGATGCGAGCTCGTGTTCTTTGCCTAGAACAAGAAAGGGCATGGGATGAGAAAGTATAACGAATAATCAAGATATAAATACTAATAAGAAAATTCATTGAGATTATACTTTTTAATTCATTTTCGAGACCACCTATTTCAACAAGAGCAAGTTTGTGTTGCTCTTATATCATAAAATAAAAGTCGAAACACCATAGGGTTTCGATCGGTGCTTGCGGCAAATATATAAATCACCGCATTGGTTGTCGTGCGGTGGTAGGTTTTGTTTTACAAAAGTGAAGGCGAGGGCTGCAAAGGTGAGTGGTGTTTGTGCAAAATACACTAAAGGGTATAAATAGGCCTAAAAGTGTATGTTTTGGAGGGAAAGTGAATATGGGTTTGGCGCCAAAAGTTTAGTACACTAGGGTTAATTGATTGCCGGCGGTGAGATATAGGTGGCTGGATTGGATGGTATGAATGAAGTTTAACAATTTTGCTACCTATACTATTTTTATCGGACATAAATGAAAGCAAATAAGCTCGAACAAACACATTCTATTGTGAAGAGTGTTGTCGACATGTCACTACTTCATAATTTTAGTTACGTTTAAACTTGAATTTAAAACCAAACTATGTTTTAGTTGTTTGTCAATAGATTATTAGTATCTCAACGAGGTAGGTAATTCACACTTGTCTTTCATGGGACTTAATTCCCAAACACTTAGGGGGCGTTTGGTTCACAAATTTACAATCCATAGTTTTGAAACACACTGATATTGAATAAAAGTGGTGTTTTATAAAACTGATAATTCTAATGACTTTTCATATTTGGTTAACAAGTATGTTTTAATGGAATTTACAACAAAATACTCTTTTGCCCTTTCATCATCACCAGGCAACAAAATTCTGTCACAACCATTTTACAAGATCGTGAAATCTTAAAAAAAAAAGATAACAAAATCATGTCTATAATCCCTTCCAACCAAACTTAATTCACACAGTGTATCAAATGACACTACAAGAATTTCTCCCTTTAGCGATGGATTTAGCGACGTCATTAGCGACGGATTTTATTATTGCGACATATTTTACGACAGGTAGGTACATGTCGGTGCTAAAATGTCGCAGATTGTGCGTCACACCAAACTACGTCGCAAAAAATTTGCGTCATGATTATCGACAAACAAGTTTGTCGCCTGTAGCGACTGGAAATGATGTCGCAGAAAGCATTGCGACGGATTTTCACTTTCTTCATGCAGTCGCTAGCTGTCGCGAGTCTTATCCTAAAAATCCATATCCATCGCTATTCCAGACGCTAACTATGTCGCCATGTCTCAATAGACGTCGCCTAATGTCGCAAACAATATTTATCATATGTCGCAAATTCACTCTTTGATGTCGCCCAACTTTCTCTTTTGAACATGCCGGGTTCTATATTGCACTATGTAACTCTACTAAACACCAACAAATTATAACTAAATAATGTATTAGATTCAATAAAGTATAACGAAACACAATAACTTCCTCAAGGTACACAATTTATTAGATTCAATAAAGTATATAGTATACATAAACAATGACAAGTTTCAAGTCATACATAAGGACACCTCAAATTTGCTAATAAACCGTACTAGTGTAAACCTGCTACTTCAACAGAAAAGTATTAAGAAGCTTGTAAATCTGGTACTTAGTCACTTTCACCAAAGAGTTTAAAGTTGCTGGAATAAGCATCTAAACAGTAGGTTGTCGGCGTTGAAGCAAATCTAGAACCTTTTGAGTAGCAGACTGGATCACCTTTAGATCATCCTCTAGCAGAGTCTGGGATTTGACAACCTGGTCAAGCTTGTGGGTGTGTGTTTCTTGTGTTGCTCTCATACGCTCCTGATCAGATTTTAGAAGATCCATTTCGATCTTTTGGCAGTCCAACATCTCACGTAACTGAACCATCTCCTAGTTTTATGAAGTTTGGCCAATGGTATCAACAATGTGCTTAAAAATATACCTATCAAACCCTGATGGAAGACCATAAAACTTCCCTTTCTTTGAGCCAACATGGTCTGCCCATCTGATGTATGTGTTTGCTATGTTTCCTGACTTCGTATCGAGAGAGTCATTTTCTTCATACTTTTCCATATATTGTTCCTTCATTAAGAAACGATGACACAGTTAGTAGATTTAAAGTAACAATTCCTTTATTTAGTAACAACACGACTGGAAGATTCAACAACAGTATTCTCAATAAGTAAAAGAAACAACTTACATAGGTTTCTTTTGCTTCATCGTCAACAAAAGTGCTCTTGTCTTTCTTCACATGAGTCCGGAAAAACAGTTCTGCAGCAGTGGGATCCCTGTTCAGTTCTTTTTGCTATATCATAAAATAACATAAAATTATTGTTAGAGATCAAATGGCTAAAAAGAAGAGAGGTCTTCTGCACCAACTTTCAAAGCATAATAAGTATTTATGACTAAAAAAGTTCAGCAAGTTTATGATATTCGGTTGTACCAAGTTCAAGTAGTATTAGATTTCTCAAATGGCTATATCTAAAGATGCAAATCACATCTTATGACTGATCAATATCCCAAACCACATCGTATAATGGCATCCTAACCTAACACCGTCTATACACAGACACGCAAAAGTAGTCCCAAAACACCCACTAAATGTCCTAACATAAGAAAACACCGAAATAGTTGGTTATGTACAAATGACTACATCATTTATGCTTTCACTATTTTTGTAGACTTTATTGCTAAGTTGCTAACTTTATCACCTTTTCCCAAGCATTTTCACAAGTAACCATAAAAGTATATTAGCTAATACTTATTACAATAAGTGTACAACATAGAAACAAAAATATTACATACCAATCTCCTTTTGTGCTCAGCGATCGGGACAGAACCACCCACGTGTAAACGCTTATTAGATTCTCGAGCAGCTTTTCCTTTTTCAGATTTTGCTATAAACTCTGGTGAGTCCCAAGTTATCCACAGTGCATCCCAAATAGTTTGATTCATAAATGGTGGTTTGTGTGCTCGGCCTTTAATCCTTATCCTATTCATAAAGTCTCGAAGGCTCCTCGATCCAAGCGTGTTAAACAAAGTCCGAACCTTTGTGTTAAGTGATGCATCCCAAGTGTATTTCTCCTATACATGATTATAAACATATGATTTGGAAATTATATCAGTAACACAAGAACAAAATGATTCCAAACTAAAAGAATTTTGTTTTTTGATCCCACATTAGCACAATCAGACACAGTTAAGCACTATCAGACACATTCATATGGTAAACTTAAATCAAAATGTAGCATTAAACAGTTGCAGGATCAAGCATAATACCTGGAACGAGTTAAACCAAATTTCTTTATCTTTTGCTGGAACAGTTGTCCAATTATCCCATGCTCCTGTAAACCGCGATTTCCATATGCTAGTTATTGTGCTCGTCACGTTATTGGAGGGATTAAATCTACAAAAAGATACATGGAACCATTGCAGTTTAAGTCGTATATTAGTATATATACATATATATTAAAAAACTTGTGTTATATTTTTAAACTTACGATGCTCCTTGAATTGTTAAGACAATACGCATATCTTCATCACCGTGCTCTTGATCAATATCTTCATTTTCCATCTGCAAAAACTCAATAAAAGTATAATATTTCTCGTTAGTAAAAATTTTGACAAACATATATATAACAAAAATTATTATGATCGCAGTAATGCAGTAACGAAATAACGCACTCGTATACTATGTAGCATAATAAGTAAAATAACAAATTACAAAAGGTAACTTTCAAAAACTATGATGTAATGTGTGAAAGTTAAACCCATTCACATAATACAACTGCCATGTTCGTGCATGTCGACTTGGACCAATGGCTAAGCTCTTTAGATTATCGTTGACCAGGTTACTATTTAATGGATTTAGGACCTACAAATTAGACAAATAATCAGGCCCATATCAAGGCATTCAATCAGAAACATGTATTCATAAAAGCTAGTAAAATCTTACATAATCTCTTATCCAACGCCCAAACCTCTCTTCTTTCGCATGAGTGAGTTGAACAGTAGTGATATTTGGCATTTTGACTTTCAATTCTGCTTCAAATTTCCTAAAATTTGTACTTTTAAAGGTAAATATATGTTTGCATTATTATTATGTCTAACTAAAGGCAGGTCACACATACCTAATAAACGGTTGAATTTCCTCACAATTTTGAAGAACATAAAAGGTAGCGACTGCATACTCGTCGTCATCTAAGAAACGACGTTTGCATGTTCCTGAAGGCCTTCCTCGATGATTGAAAATTGATAAGCTAAACCGGTTAGGATTTACATTTCCACCATCATCATTTCGACCAACTTTTCTTGAGTTCGTTTCAACATGTGACTCAAAATAATGTGTGCACAAGTTTGATATTTCCTCCATAATGTAAGCTTCACATATTGAACTCTCGACCCACGCTTTATTTTTTACTTTCTTCTTTAGGTGATACAAATATCTACAAAACCAAGAATAGTATGAGTGAAGCCATCTAAAATAAAAATTTATTATCAATTGAATTGTAATTAAAACTATCACCTTTCGAATGGATACATCCATCGGTATTGAACAGGACCACCAACTTTTGCTTCATATGACAAGTGAACTAACAAATGCTCCATGTGATCAAAGAATCCTGGTGGAAGAATCTTTTCTAGTTTCCACATTGTTACCACAATATTTTTCTCCATCTTCTCTAATTGCTCCACTCTCAATGTAGTTGAGCATAAATCTCTAAAAAAAGACTTACTTTTGTCATTGCCTTCCATATTGGTTCAGGCAACATTTCTCTTAATGAAATTGGCAATAATCTCTCCATGAAAACATGACAATCATGACTCTTCATACCCCACATGTTACACCTTTGTAGATCTACACACCTCGACAAATTGGAAGCATATCCATCTGGAAACTTCAAATTTTTAACCCACTGAAGGATTACTTTTTTTTGCTCTTTATTTAATGTGTATAATGCTTTGGGCTTTAAAGTTTTTCCATTAGCTTCCGTGACCAACTCCAACTCACGACGCCTACAATACAGCTTCACATCTTGTCTAGCTTTAACGTTATCTTTAGTCTTATCCTTATCATCCATCACTATATAAAAGATGTTATCAAAAACATTTTTCTCCACATGCATGACATCAATGTTGTGTCGAAGAAGATTGGTATTCCAATAAGGTAAATCCCAAAGTATACTTTTTTTTGTCCAATTGTGGCTAACTCCAAATCCTGGAAGATCTTTTGTGGGATAGCGTTCATCAGTCACCTTTGGATATTTGCAAACTCGTCTCCATGTTTCCCGACCAGATAACCTAGGTGGAGGTGCATCATTCTCAACTCGTCCCTTGGTAAAAGAATCCTTGTTCCTTCTAAACGGATGATCCATTGGCAAAAATTGGCGATGACAATCAAAAAACGAGGTCTTCCCGCCATGCTTTAGATGAAAAGCTTTACTTTTTTCCATACAATATTGGCAAGAAAGCTTCCCATGAGTGCTCCATCCAGATAACATACCATAAGCTGGAAAATCATTGATTGTCCACATGAGTGCAACTTTCAAATTAAAATTTCTCTCCCTAAATGCATCATAGGTATCGACACCGTCTTTCCACAACACATACAACTCATCTATTAAAGGTTGTAAGAATACATCGATATTCTTCTTTGGACTATGCGGACCAGGAATAATTAATGTCAAAAACATGTATGGTTTTTTCATGCACATCCAAGGAGGTAGGTTATATGGTGTCACGATTACCGGCCAACAAGAATATGAGGTAGAAGACATCCCAAAGGGCGTGAATCCATCTGTACAAAGGCCTAGCCTAACATTCCTCGGCTCTGCAGCAAAAGGAGAATGGATTTGATCAAATTTCTTCCAAGCCTCTCCGTCGGACGGGTGAGATAACACACCTGGTTCTCTTTTATATTCATGATGCCATGTCATGTGTTGAGCTGTTTCTTTAGACATATAAAGGCGTTGCAATCTCGGCGTTATCGGCAAATAATGCATGTACTTGTATGGTATGTCTCTTCCTTTGAACTCCCTTGTTCCTTAGGTTTATATCGAGCATGATCACACTTATAACACTTGTCCCGAACCTCATTTTCTTTGCCATAATAGAGCATGCAACCATTTGGGCAACAATCTATCTTTATGTACCCGAGACCTAGTTGTGAAACCATCTTCTTTGACTCGTAATAGTTAGGACAGATTGTTGAGTTTGGAATAAATTCCTTTATTGCCTGCATCACCCGGTTATAGCAAGTCTGGCTCATGTTAAAATCGGTTTTAATATTTAACATCCTTGAAGTTGCTGAGAGAGTTGAGTGCCCTTCAAAACCCTTATACAACGGCGCATATGCTTTTGATAACAAATCAAAAAACCTTTTAGCTGCAGGATTTGGAGGTTCGGAAGGGGTTGGTGCTTCAAAAATCAGATCCTCAAATTGTGAGCCAGCCGCATCAATAACCATGTTACGAGCTAAATTCACAGCTTTAGCACGATTAGGCAATTCCCGATTGATCCTTCGAGAAGGCTGCTCACCATGTTTGTCCCATGCATAGTAATTTGGGACAAATCCATACCTATACAAATCATACTTAGCATCCTCTATACCTTTCCACGACAGGTTTTTACACTTGTTACACGGGCATTGGACTGTTCCATCAACGAAACCTTTAGACCGAGCAAAACTATCTGCTTGTTTCATGAAGTCCTCAATTCCATCATAAAACTCACGAGTGCCGATTTTATACATCCATTCACGGGTGGATGTCATTTTTTCTGCACTTTAGTGATACATTCATGTAAGATTCATGTAAAATATTACATGAATCTGGGTAAAGAAATCGAAATCAAACGAAACATTGAAGCAATCATGGAAGTGAAGCCAAACGAAACATCAAATTAACCTCGTGTATCAAATGAATCTGGGTAAAGAAATCGAAATCAACGACCATATATTAAAAAATCGATTTCTTCAACAACAAAAAAATATTGTTAATGTAGAATGATCGGTAGACATGGAAGTGAGGCCAAACGAAACATAAATAATCAAATTGATTTGAGATATGAAGCAATCAAATCTTAACAATTGAGACTTGAAGGTACAGTGGCAAACAAAGGTGAAAGAGAAAAATGAATGAAAAAAAAGGACTGTTTTTTTTCTTTTTTATGATAAGATGAGGGTAGTCTTGTCCTATTTGACTAATGTACCTCCGTCTTTTAAATGCATCCACATCTCCATGGTTTGATAAAACGTCGCTTTTGTGGGCCCAAATATTTAAAACCATTTTGATAATTTTTACCAAACACGATTTTTGGAAGGATTTAACATTTAAAGACAGCAAAATCCTACAAAAATGGGTGAACCAAACAGCCCCTTAGTGTTTTTTTAACACAAAAGACTTAGTTTACTAACATTTTAACTACTGTTTTTGCACTATTATGACTTCGAGTGTAATTTGTTCTATCCTTGATATTCACTTATGTAGCAAAATAACCGAATCAGGACAATCGGCAATCTTTCAATGACACACGAGTACGAGATGCCTATTTACATCCAAAAGGGTGTTCATCTAATTTAATATTTACTACGTGTTCATAGTTTTAATAAATACGGCACTATTTACTTTCCAAAACCAATATTTTGGTGTTCATCTAATTTTACTAATTTATAATGACTCATCTTTCTCACGTATCATTTTGTTACTCGTTTTAAAACTAAATTCTACATCTTGTTTCATCTCTTTTGAACCTTGTTTACTAAACCATAGTATTTCGTATGGAACATGTTTCATGTTTATATAAACCGAATGTGTTATTTGAAGATAATAAACCCAACCACTTGTAAACACTTTTTACACTAAGTTACACTTGGTCATGTGGTTTGAGCCAAATCCGTGAGTGAGTCATTATCTTTGCTCGTTAACTTTCTCGAGGAAAAAGCTCATGGAATGGGTCAATTTGGTCGAGTAAATTTAGGTCAAAGCTCAAGAAAATGATTCTTCTACCATTCGACCAGATCTTCTAGAGCCCGAACGTGACCTTGTTTAAAACTCATGTTGTGGTTAATTCAGGTTGAGACTTGGCCACTTAGAATTACTAGATCTGGTCATTCTTTGTCAAACAAAACACATCATGAACTACGAGATCCAAACATTAACATATGAATCATAATTCTATAAAAAAATCCTCACAAAAGTCTTGATGTTTATTTTCTCCTGCTCACCTACTCAGTGACTTTGGCTGCAGTTGGGTTTCTTAGCACACCTACAAAATTTACCCCATTCGTTGGGTAAAAATTGTTGGATAATTCAAACAACCGAAAAAACAAATAAATACGAACAAACGAAGTGGAAGCTTATATTCAAATACCAAAGTTATAATTCGAAAGCTAAAAAGAAAACTAGTGTCACTCATTTAAATTTATAGAGAACCAATGACCTAAACATACCAAACAAAGATATGCTAAAAATACAAAACTTGTTAGACAGGCAAAACAAATATACTAAAAAACCCTAAAGTTTAACTCAATTTATAAAAAAAATAGACCCCACTCCGAGAGCGGTTCTGCTATAATCTTCTTTCATTTTAAAACATTTTCAACTTAATGAGACCGGCCCGCTTCAAAAGCCATTTAAGAGCTTTAATGGTTTCTCAAGAGAACTGATCACGATAACTTGCATATGTGTTAACATAACATAAAGATGCATGGATAATTGGGGTGCATGGTATATGTGTACTTTTTTAGTTAGAGAGGATAGTTGCCAATTATAGATATTCAAACACTAAAATGTATTTTTGTAGTACAAAAATTCAAAAGTTTGAAACATGACGTGAATTTTAGGTAGGGCGTGGATGAAAGTTAGCAACTCTAAGCAATTGAAAACCTTGATTACTCGATCAAGTACTGTGTAGATCTATTCACATCCAAAAACAGCTCATGAACTCGGCTCACGTCTTCGATTTTCACAACCTTCCCTTTCATTTTCTTGCAAGCCAATGCAGCTGATGTGATCAAGTTTATGGCGTATCTCAGAGATTTCTAGACCACAAATTTTGTGAAAAAAACTTCGCATCATCAGATATTTCCACATCTTCCTCTTGACACCTTATTTTAAGAATCTTGTGAATGTCGTCATCTTTGGTGTATGGTTATGTAGAGATGATGAGAAGGCCGTCCTGGAAATTGATTGGAATCCCATGGGTGGATTTGTAGTTTGTGCCTCGAATAGGTGTGATTCCTCGGATAGTGGCAACAACAAGTATCGGTGCCATGTTGTTTTCCAATGCTCGGTTCAGGAATGAAAAACACTCGATATCAAGCGCTGTGAACTTTATCTATGGTCTCCGTCTTTCCTTCATCTCGTGTTATACTTTGTGGCTGCAAGCTTGTAAAGTGACGTGTGTTATACTTTGTGGCAAAATTTATAAACTTGGAATGATCTTTTACTACTTGAATACAAGTAACAATAGCGTTGAAAGCTGTAAAATTTGTTATTTTGTTGTAACGGATCTCAAAGGGGGTCTTCACCTACGCATGCCACTGTAACATGACAACTAGACAACCCGTCCATTGTGTATTATTTGATCTATATGTATTATTTGGTAAATAATTTATTTTTTATTGTTATATTGAAGACATACACACATTACAACTGTGTGAATCTAACCAATGAATCCTCATGCCGAGATGAATTTCTATTATTGTATGGTTTAATACTTATTTTAGCTTATGAAATAAGCCAACTGTGTGATTCTCCGTCTAACACAGTTGATGATGGAGAAAAAGAACATGACAACTACGTTGTTTGTGTCTACATTGTACCATTGAAGTTTAACATGATTCAATTGTGTTACCGGCATATTATATAGATTGAGATTTTTATGAGTGTCTTGATCAATGTTGTACGAAACCGACAACAAACCCAAAGTTCGATAACACGGAACCACTAGATCTCGAGTTGTATCGAGCACAAGTAGCGAACACGAGAGACTACAAAGAACCGACAAATATATGCACACGGTATACCATCAACTATCTATTTATTAATAACCCTAATAAAGAATACATTGAGCAAAAAAAAAAATTCCAATTAACTAGGATCCCCTCATACCTATTTATAAAGATGAGGGGGGTAGGCACCTCCTTAAGTCAAATAGGAAACTTTCTATAAACCAACTCAAAGAGATTAGCCTAAATACTTCCTATACAAGTCTATTCCTAATCTATATTATAAAGTACATTTAAGTCCCTAACCTATGTTTACTATTACTCCTAATATTCTAACAATCAACCTTCTTGAATATGACTTATTAAAGATGAAAAAACAAACATTTATTCAGAAAATAACAAGGTCTTTTGCCAGCTATAATAATTATAACGAGGGTACACAACAAATTAAAATAAATTATAAAACACTTGCAATACAAGAAGACAAATTTCCATGACACGAGTTGAGTTCTAAAAAGTAGGATAAGCTTACTGTGGAATGGACCCAAGGTCGAAAGTGATCGTACCTGAGATTGAAAACGTAGGTGACAAATTGACTTTTGGTTTAAAGATTGTGTGTGTCTTCACACATTTTAATCAAAAAGCCAACTTTTTAACCCTGTTTTCAATCTAAGTATGACCACTTGGGACCTTAGGTCCATTCCAGTGTCAAACTAAAACAACCATTTTCCTAGGACATATGTCACTCGCTTAAATCATGAGGCAGCTATGCAAAAGATGGATTTCTAGAGCTCGAGAGGAATAAAACGGTCTTGTAGCTATCTTCACTTGATTCATCAAGTCCATCACAAGCTACATTGCCATAATAGGCAAAAATACTTCGAGTCACAGATGTTTTCTCATCAGGACCTTCAAGTGACCCAAAACTCAGCTCCATACCTTATTGTATTTCCAAAAACACCTATTTCAATGAGAACAATGATGTTTTGCTCTTTTATCATAAAACAAAAGCTGAATAACTTCGGCCTTTGTTTCGCGCTATCAACAAACATATTACTGTCGTAGGTTTAAAACGCTTGTAGTGGGTACGTTTTGTATGAAAAAAGTGAATGTAAGGGCTGCAAGAGTGAGTTTGTTTTTTGCAAAACACAGTAAAGGTTATAAACAACAAGTTAGCAATAGTTCTGGAAAATGAAGGGAGTGTCGCGTGAAGGTTTTGGCGGGGAAATGGACATGATTTTGGCGCCAAAAGTCTAATATTCTAGGATTTATTATATTTATCGATGAGCTTTAAATATAAGGGGAGATACATAGGGTAGATAGGATGATATGAATGAGCTTTTAATAAGAGGGGTTGGATCCATCAGTATGAAAAGATTTTCAATGTGGTATTAAATTTGAGCATATGGACCGAGAACCGAACCGGAATCGACTCAAATTGAACCATATTT
The DNA here is from genome assembly GCA_025667525.1 of Glebionis coronaria. Taxonomy (NCBI): domain Eukaryota; kingdom Viridiplantae; phylum Streptophyta; class Magnoliopsida; order Asterales; family Asteraceae; genus Glebionis; species Glebionis coronaria. The sequence continues at coordinate 44,222 of JANFOE010002436.1, read as the reverse complement.
TCGTACCGCGATTCGTTTCTTGGTTTCTAAATATATCAAATTTAGGTTTTCTGTTCGGTTCTATGGTTCTTGGTTCTGGACCCAAAGAATCGTTCAAATTTCAAGCATATAGAAATTTAAGTTTTCTTTACGTGATACTTCGCATAGCGACAATTTTAATTTGTAGGTTCATCATTATTGCAACATATTACATTTGTTTATACATAATAAGTTCTATAGTATTTTGTAATGTAGAAATATATAAAAAGTCGTTGAATACAACGATATGAATGGAAATTGAATTTTTTGAAGTAGTCGTATATTAAAACTATTATTTGTTTAGTATAATTGCTAAATGTTTTTGGTTTAAAAGTAAATATGTGTAAACACATAAAAATATTGAATGTTTGGGTGTTTTTTAGAATTTTTTTGTTCCAATCGGGAAGGACCCGAAATACCTGAACAGGACATGAGAACCGAGTGGAACCGAAACATGGTTTTCGGTTCGGTTCTCAGATCCTAGTTTTGTGTTTTTTGATTCTCGGTTCTTACAATTGAGGGTCGGTTTCGTGCGGTTCCAGAACCAAGCTCACCCTAGCAGTGGGTAAGTGGGTGGTGTCAACTTGACTTGACTTTTAAAGTGTATTTTAGTGTACCTCCTCAAAGTATTTACATTACGAAAAGTCTTGTCACTACTTCACAATTTTGATTACAGTTAAACTTGAATCTGGAGCCAAACAAGGTGTAAAGGCATTGATCAAGTAGTTGGGTTTACGAGCCCAAAATAAATGACCGGGCGGTGTCGTTTGGTCATGTGGTTTGAGCCAAGATAGAGTCTTTTATTATTGCCAAAACACTATCCACCACTATCATCTGATTTAGTTAACTTTGCCACTTAACACCCTTCGACATACCTTGAAAGCAAGTCTAAAATGGTTATTTTTATGTTCTTTAACAAATAAATATATATTTTCATTTAGATTTATTTTAGACATAAAATAGAAAACAAAGCATCATTCCTCGCCATCACCAATTTAAATAAAAACATCTCGAATTACGAGATCCAAACATTAACATATGAGATATAAAGCCTACAAAGAATTCTTGATGCTTTTTTTCCAAACATAATTTACATGTCTAAACTCACCTATTTCTTAGCACACCTACAAAATTGACCCCCATTCGTTGGGTAAAAATGCACCCCACTCGTAGTATTTCACTTTGAGAGCGATTGTGCTATCACCATCCTTTTTTCCTTTAAAACATTTGCAAACCAAACAAACCTCCCCGCTTCAAAACTCATGCAACAGTTTAATGGATTTTGAAGCGAAGGGATTGCTATGATTTGCATATGTGTTTACAGAAAAACGGATGGATAATAGGGGTGCATTTTTACCCAAAAGGTAGGGGTAAAAGATGTGCTAGAGCCTAGAAGAGATAAAGCAATATGTGGTTGAGATAACATAAAAAGGATCCTTATATAAGAGAGGCAGTGAATCCTTATTGGTTGAGACATGTGCACACGGATTGGCGATAGCTAATTTTGGACTGTTGGATTAAGAAGGTATAAGATTTGATCTATGGTTGTGAGGTGATATTGTATGGATGATTGTGCTTGTTATATGTTTATGTAGTTGTGTTTTAATGGTTTATTTAATCAACTGTAACTTGAGTTTGACATGATAACTTTTAATAATTTTTTTTAGTTTTGTAGGGAAGTAAGTTACCTTTGTATTGAGCGTTTACATGCTCGTTAACGGTAGTGGTTTGAGAGATATTTTTAATAGTTGATAGTTTTAAACGATTTTACAAAATATTTAATGGTCATTGTTTATGATTTTCTTTGTACTTCTCTTTTAAGATTACTAATCTCAAAACATATTTCAGACTTACTCTACGGGTAATTAACATGACTTTTTTTTCTGATATATTATGAATTTCTTTTACATATTTACATCATCTTGACTTTATGATTCGTCAATGACATCTCTAAGTAGGATTATAAATTAGTTTCGTTTCATTTTATTTGAAACAAAAAGGTAGATCTTTTGATCCATCTATCTCCCTCGTTGTAAAACTCCGGCGTGGTCCACTCTCTTTGTAACCGAAGAGGTTGCATCTACGTTCATCAGATGTAAACTTGTTTATGCAGTTGCGCAACCGTTTCTCAACTTTTATTCCTGGTTAAATGATTAGATCTCGTTTATAGCTCATAATGGTCTAGAGCATTTGAGTTCTTAAATCCACGTCGAAACAAATCTTTTAGTTTAGTCAAAGTTGGCATAGAGCTAAAGGTAAGATTTGTACCAGAAACATATATAAAAGTCCAGACTTGTATTAGTTGGGTTGAGAGCTAGATTAACGGCAAAAATGTCTTTATCATAATAATCATACACCACCTAAGAAATCATCCAACATGGCACCAATTTAGCAGTACTCCCGGCCGTTTCTAGACTTTTACGTAGTCATCACAAGATGTTTAACCAGCTTGGATTAAATTTGGGTCTTCTCTAATAGGAAAAGAGAATCGATTTTGAGTTTTGGATGTTTTGTAGGGGTGGTCACGAACTATTAGGAGCATAAAATAAGCTGAAAATGTATGGGTTCTTTAAGAAACAGTATACTTATTGACCGTCTGGGACTTGTAACACAAATAAGGTATACGACATAGATGTGGTATTAGGAATAGAGAGAGGAGGAGTGTCTTGAGTCATGATTTACTTGTGGGTTAACATATCATAAGGCACTTTATATGTAAAGGAGAAGTACTACATAAGCCCTTGTTTGGATGGTTAAATATCACCTACTTTTATCTTTCTGGATCACATATAATAGTGTATTGACTAGCAACTGGCGGCAAAACTAGAGGCAACAATGCTTACAACCAAATAACCAATGGGGCAATGGATATATACACCTGTACTATGTAGTTGGTGTTTTAAGTAATACATGTGAAACTGAGCCAAGAACAGTGAAACCCCGTAAGATTGTCCTTCGTTCGTTAGTAGTATATATGAGATTGACATATACTGAGCGTTAAATCTGGATTCTCTGTAGTGTAATCGTTTTTGCTTTCTTTGAACATAAAGCTTTGACATTGTATTGTTGTCAGCTGCTAATACATAAATACACGTATGGTAATTTTCAGGGATTGCGTCAAAATCTCCACTTGATGTGATTGGGACGAAAAATGTTCTATTTAAAAGCAAAGACATGTCATTGCAGCAAGGTTTGGATTACGTTTCTACTTGGAACTCCTCTATGATTTTATCATATTATTTAAAAGAGGTTATATCAGCACATAAGCAAAAATGAAAACCTTCATTTTCTAATATGTATGTGTCGTGAATTAAACTTTGGAATGATCTTATACTACTTGAATAAAAGTAGTAATAGCGTTGAAAGCTGTAAATTTGTTATTTTGCTGTAACTCATCACAATGGGGGTCTTCACCTTCGCATACCAGTGTAAGCCATTTAACCGACTTGGTTTAGAAATAAGCTTAGTCTTACATATCAAGAGTACAAAAATACTACTCTTCTGCTTAATGCAGATAGACAATAAAGACTTTTTAAAGTATGTCAACTAAGCAACATGTCCTTTGTGTATTATTGAGCTATATGTATTCTTTGTGGGCATGTCATGTCTTATGAATTTTTCACCCAAAATTTTTATTATAGTTCATGAAATGTAATTTTGTTTTTTGTTTAAAGTAAAGGATGTTTGTATATGTGTAGAACACAGTTTGTTTGATCGAATCACAACATTTTCATTCTCATTAGTTGAAGGAAAAAAACTTTATCTAAACAAATCACAACATCTCATTTTCATTATATGAAGGGAAAATAGGATCGAAATGATCACTAATTATTCCAATACTTCTCTTCACCATCTTTATCAACACAAATCTTTAGCACACATCCCAATCTTTAGCACACATCCCAAAATATCTCTATATCCAGTACCTGAAATCATATGATACTCACACGGCCTTTTATCCTCTAAGATATCAAAAAGCGTTGCAATACCACCCAAACACGCCCCACCATCATCATCCTTACCCTTCATTTTCACAGTCGTATTCAACACACCTTCGCCGTACTCATCGTATTCTTAACTTTCTTATTCACACGGTCCCCAAATACCCCATACTCGTGCTCAAATCCGTTGATCCCATATGCACACAGTCAACACCATCAACCGCCACAATCTCCTTAATATTCTTAACCCCCTCTTCAGTTCCTACTGACAAATGATCAAAAGCGCGTCAATTAATGTTACTCACTTACCCATTATCAACCCCATAACCCAAAGCTCTAACCACATGATGAGCACCTCCCCGGATTCCATTCGGGGGTATCTACAATACGAAACCACTTTTTTTGCCATTTTCTGACTCTCAAGGGAAACCACCTTTTAGCCATTTTCCAAACACCCCACAAATCCTAAAGTCAATACTCAAAAATGGGCAAACCATACATGGGCTTATTGAGATTTTTGTCTTTCTGGTTATGACTATTTTGTTGTGGATTTGGAACATGATTCAGTTGGCTCATATGGCATGTTTATGTGCACGCCTGCCATTATCTGAATACCATCGTGAACCAACACGGGTTAAAAAATCACCTTATGTTGGACCTCAGAGAATTATGTTTCCCTTGAGAGTCACACAATGGCGAAAAAGATGGTTTTGTATTGTAGATACCCCCAAATGGATTTGAGGACGTAGTCGTTGAAAGTTTATGGACTTAAAATTAATAGTCGTGAGATAGGATCGAACTCGGGATCACAGGATTGCACACATAACATAAAGGGTTAATTTATTTATTAAATATATTTTATATATATTTATTAAATCAAACCAAAGCTTAACTAACGATCGTTAATAAATAAAATTTAAGTTATAAACGACCGTTATGGAAACTAATAGAAGTGACAAGAAGGAAAACAAAAATTACACAAACATCCCCTTGGGGGCTTGCGTCCGTCGGCCAAAGAAGGGAGGGGGCAAAGAGAAACATTTGTTTCCTAATTCTTGTTTATTTACTTGGAGCCCAAGGATTGCTAAGCCTATATAAACAACCCCAAGGCCTTCATAATTTTTGTCCTCCCCTTTCTCTTGCTTCCTGCGATCGCCACCCACACACCACCTTAGGGTTTCGGTTTGTTTTAGATTTAGCTAACTATCTAGTCCTAGCCCCTCTCTAGGGTTGTTGGGTAGATATTCCATAAGCGTTGAAGCTCGGTTTGTTCGTGCTAGACTCATGGTTAACTCGCCGTATTGCGTGTGTACAAGAGCGTGATATAATCTTCTTTTAGATTATATTCTTGGTGGTGTTGGTGATAAACCCTAGTTGTCGTTCGTTCCGTCGTCTTGTGGATCTTGCTAGGATAAAGGTATGTAACCCTAATCTTGATTAATATAATTGTGTTAAATTAATGATCTTGTTAATTGCTTCGGCTATGCGTTCTTTGATCCATATTAGAGATTTAATAATTGTTATGAACTATATAAACCATCAGTGGCATCGAGAGCCGTTTTAACATGATTATAATTATCAAGATCTAAATTTTTTTTAACTAATATTAATTTGTGTTAAAAATTACATGTTGTTTTTTAGGTTTTATAAAAATTAGGGTTTTGTTTTTTATTGTTTTTTAAAATCGGCTATTGCCAAATTTTTTATAAAAAAATAAATTTTTTTGTAAACCCTAAAATTGCATGGTAATTAACTTTAGATGTTTTGCATGAATTAATTGTTATGTCATGTGTGGTTACGATCCGTAGTTTTTTAATTGTTAAGAGAATGTGGGAGATCCGTAATAAACATGCATGTTTCTAACGGATCATATAATTTTGATTGCTATTTGCTTTATTTGATTCAAAATTTTAAAATTAGGGAAGACTTTTTATGTTCATAAAAACCCTAGATTTGATGTTATTTGAATAAATTGTTATGCATGTGGCTATTTGATTTAGTTTTTTTTTGTACTACTTGTTTTCATGCGTTTTATATTGTATGTTGTAAACAAGGGTATTTTTTTAAGAAAAATAATATGGACTAAATCTTATCAAAATTAATGAATTGATTTGAGATGTAAATTACATATGATTTGCGTTGATTAGAATTGAAATAGCAACTTAACGGCCTACTCAATTTTGGCAAACTATAAAGTGGGTATAACGCACCGCTGGTCATGTACCTGGTTAAGGAATGAGGTGTTATGCTTCAGCGCTGACCAAATTCCCGGCTCGCCAGTGCGTCAAATTGGTATTACCTACGGTTGTTATTGGTACAATTCTTTAAGGTTGATTTAACTACATTAATTCACATCCGAAACACAATGAATAAGGTTATTGCTTTGTGCTATAACTAAGTTCTAGAAAAAGTACGGTGTGAATTTAGTTGTGTGTTAATGGTGAGTTACTGGCTAAATTAGAGGCTAGTATGGATATTAGAAACATCATGGAAAGGGTTAATGGTGAGTTACAGGCTAAATTAGAGGCTAGTATGGATATTAGAAACATCATGGAAAGGGTTAATGGTGAGTTACAGGCTAAATTAGATGAGTCTATTAAGAATAAAGATAATGTTGGCCTTAAAATTCAAAGATTTGATAGAGCCACTCAAACCCTAGGAGACTGTGGAGGTAAACAAAGGGATCCTAAGGACATGACTGGGATTGGGATGAATGATTACTCTTTGGTTCCACCACCAGCTGGTGACTTCTATGGTTTCCAACAAAAGGACCTATCTTGGACTGGTTTGCCAGAATTCCAAGAGGAGGAATTCATTCCTCCACCAAGAGTTGTCACTCCAGTTGAAGAGTATCAACAAAAGTTGACTGACCTGAATGAATGGAAGAAAGCTAACCCTACTTTGTTTGTTAAGGGTGGCTTGTTATTAAAAGTCCCAATGAGTCAACTCCCATTAAGGTTACAAACCCAGTCACTGGTAAAGCTGTTGACCTAGGCTCAAACATTGATAGAAAACCTAGCATTAAATATACAGAGATGTATAGGAATACTAGGTCTCCTAAGAGCCAAGTTAGCAATAATGGAACAGTCTTCTTCTCTTCTAGACCTAAGGTTGTGTCTAGAAAAGCTTGTTACACTTGTGGTAGCTTTTCACACTTGGCATACAAGTGTGTCAACGCTCCCAAAGCCAGCGCTGACAGGAACAATTTCAGCGCTGACAGGAACAAAGTCAACGTTGTTAGAAAGTCAAACGTTGTCAGACCCAAACCTTGTGTGCATTAAAGTCCACAAGTGATATGACATGCCCCATTCTTTACTAGAGGGTCTAACACTCAAAGACAAAGACCATTTCAAAAGACAAACACCTGGTCTAATAGGCAATGGGTTTCTGTAGCAAACCCTAGGTTCAACGCTAACAAGGGTAATTTCAGCGTTGACAGAAACGTGACCAGACCTAAATATTTGCAACCATAGGGTAAGAGGTCTAAAGCTTCTTCAAGCTTAACATGGAGACCCAAGAAAGATCAAAACCCTAATGATAATGGGATTTCAATGACCTGCAACAGATTTAATTACATTTCAAAGGTCATTACAAAACCAATTGGGTTTAACTGGGTATTTCATCCTAAGAAGGATGAGAATGGGGTTGTTGTGAGAACTAAGTCTGTTCTTATTGAACAACCAGATGAATCCAAGTCTTTTAAGACTTGGGTTCCCAAAGAAAACTAATTTGTTTTCTTTATGTGCAGGGCATTCAAAGACAGGTCAATGATTATGGATATTGGGATTGTGGATGCTCAAGGCACATGATAGGGAAGGAAGACTATTTAACAAACTTCACTCCCATTAAAGATGGTGATAAGGTTTACTTTGGAGGCGGATATGGTACTATCACAGGCAAAGGAACCCTTCTCACCAAGAATTTGCGTTTTGAAAACGTCTTTCTGGTAAAAGAACTTGATTACAACCTTTTTAGTGTATCACAAGTTTGTGATAACAAAAATAAAGTTCTGTTTACTGATACTGAGTGTTTGGTGTTAAGCAAGGATTTTAAGATCCCTGGTGAGAAATATATTGAGTATAGAACACCTAGGCATAAGGACATATATAATGTGAATTTGAATGGGATTAAAATGAATAATAATATGTCTTGTTTTTATGCTAAAGCTTCAGTAGATGAGAGTAATTTGTGGCACAGGAGACTAGGGCACATAAATTTTAAAAATATAAATAGGCTTGTGAGACTTGGTTTGGTTGATGGCTTACCTAAGAAGGCCTTCCACAATGACCACTCTTGTGTTGCATGTCTTAAAGGCAAGCAGCACAAGGTCTCATTCAAGTCCAAACAGGTGCATACTAGTTCTAGACCTCTTCATATGCTACACATGGACCTCTTTGGTCCAACCAATATAGAAAGTTTGAATGGTAAGTCATATTGCTTTGTTATCACATATGACTTCTCTAGGTTTACTTGGACATTCTTTCTAGCTATGAAGAGTGACACAGCTGATATTCTAATTGATTTTATCACTCAGATTGAAAAGAGGTATGGCAATGAGGTTAAAATGCTTAGGAGTGATAATGGTGGTGAATTTAGGAATAAGAAGCTAGATGATTTCTGTACTAGGAAAGGAATTACTAGGCAATTTAGTATTGCAAGAACCCCACAGCAAAATGGGGTTGCTGAGAGGAAAAATAGAACCCTAATTGAAGCAGCTAGAACAATGTTGGTTGATGCTCATTTTCTTATAGCCTTTTGGGCTGAGGCTGTTAATACAGCTTGTTATGTTCAAAATAGAGCATTGGTTAACAAAATTCAGAACAAAACACCTTATGAGTTGCTTTGGGGAAGAAAACCTAATATTGGTTTTCTCAGACCTTTTGGTTGTCATGTAGTAGTTTTGGACACTAGTGATGCCTTAGGTAAATTTAGTGCAAAAGGTGATGAAGGCTACTTCATGGGGTACTCAGTGCAGAGCAAGGGATATAGGGTTTATCTTAAAGAGGAAAAATGTATACTTGAAAGAGTACATGTTAGGTTTTTAGAGAATAAACCTAGTGATCCTGAAAGTGGTCCTAATTGGTTGTTTGACTTGGAACCCTTATCTAGAACTTTAAATTATATGCTTGTCACTAATCCAGAAATTGTGAAGGTAACTTCAAATGTTGTGGAGGAACAAGTTGTTGATGTTTCAGGTACACAGGTTCATGAGAAGGTTGGATCACACGCAGAAAAGACATCTCCTATACTAGAATATGTCACAATTCCCATTTGGACAGATGCTTTTGCTGCTGATGCTGCTGCTGGTAAAGATAATGGTGGTCCCCAAGTACCACCAGATACAAACATGCATGGTCCTTCAGGCGCTGACAAAGGCAAATCTAGCGCTGACAAGACCAATTCAGACGTTGATGGTTCAGACGTTGACAACAACAGTTCAAGCGTTGTTAGCCCAAGCGCTGACAATCAAGATTCAGGCGTTGACAACACCTTTGCACATCTGTTCTCTTCCACTTTTGAACAAGGTGAACCTTCCAATTCATATGAAGAAGGTCATCCTTATGTTGATATAAGAGAGTCTGATTAAGAAGATATTGGCAACATGGAGAATGAAGTTGAAGATACCAGACTTTTTGAGGGAGGAGTACTTACTTCAGTCATGAAGAATCATCCTCCTTCTCAAATCATTGGTCATGTTAATACTCCAGTTCAGACTAGAAGATCTCATCAAGCTCTTGGTGGGTTTATTGCCAATATACACAAGAAGGTTGATACCCCTCTTGTGCAAGCATGTTTGTTTGCCTGTTTTCTATCACAACAGGAACCCAAGAAAATATTTGATGCTCTCAAAGAACCAAGTTGGGTGGAAGCAATGCAGGATGAGCTTCACCAATTTGTAATTCAGGATGTTTGGGAGCTGGTTGATTGTCCCAGATATTTCAGACCTATAGGGACAAGATGGGTTCTAAGAAACAAGAGAGATGAAAGAGGCGTTGTGGTCAGAAACAAGGCAAGGTTAGTGGCTCAGGGATATACACAAGAGGAGGGGATAGACTATGAGGAGGTCTTTGCACCAGTTGCAAGGATTGAAGCTATTAGGATTTTTCTAGCTTATGCATCCTGCATGGGCTTCACAGTCTATCAAATGGATGTCAAGAGTGCCTTCCTCTATGGAACTATTGTTGAGGAAGTATATGTAATGCAGCCTCCTGGTTTTGAGGATCCAGAGCATCCAGATAAAGTGTCTAGAATAAAAAAGGCTATGTATGGCCTTCATCAATCCCCTAGAGCATGGTATGGTACTTTGTCTGCCTATTTGGTGGACAATGGATTCAAGAGGGGCACCATAGATCAGACACTGTTTACAAAGAAGAAAGGCAAGGATGTGTTGCTTGTCCAGGTCTATGTTGATGATATCATTTTTGGGTCTACTGATCCAAAGATGAGTGAGGATTTCTCCAAGCTTATGACAGACAAATTCAAGATGAGTGCTATGGGGGAGATGAACTTCTTTCTTGGTTTACAAGTTCAGCAGAAAGAAGATGGTATCTTCATCTCCTAGGATAAATATGTGGCTGAGATCTTGAAGAAGTTTGGCTTTTCTCCACATGAAAAGAGGGCTACTACTTCTATGGATAGAGAACACCCTTGGGGAAAGATTGCAGATGGGAAAGATGTTGATGTCAGGCACTATAGATCCATGATTGGATCCTTGATGTATCTTACTACCTCCAGACCTGACATCATGTTTGTTGTGTGTGCTTGTGCACGCCATCAAGTGACTCCCAAAGAGTGTCACCTTTATGCTGTGAAGAGGATCTTTAGGTACCTAAGATGATATCCTAGTCTTGGTTTGTGGTACCCAAAGGATTCACCCTTGGAGCTGATTGCATATTCAGATAGTGATTATGGAGGTGATAAATTTGATAGGAAATCCACAACTGGTGGATGTCAGTTTCTTGGGAGCAGGTTGATATCTTGGCAATGCAAGAAACAAACAGTGGTGGCTAATTCTACAACTGAAGCAGAGTATGTTGCTGCAGCTGCTTGTTGTGGCCAAGTTTTGTGGATTCAGAACCAGCTGTTGGACTATGGGTATAATTTCATGCATACCAAGATATTTGTTGACAATAACAGCACTTTATGCATCATTAAGAATCCTGTACATCATTCTAAAACTAAACACATAGAAATTAGACATCATTTTATAAGAGATTGCTTTGAGAAAGGTTTAATACAACCAGATAGGGTTGACACTGAGGAAAATGTGTCAGATTTATTAACTAAACCTTTTGATGCTGGGAGATTTCATTACTTGGTAACAAGTATTGGAATGGTCAATCTCATATAATATGTGTTTTGGAATATTTTTGTAAAAGTATGTACAGGATGATGCATTGTTATTGGTCTTATTTATGATTTAGATTTTCCACTGTATTTTTCTAACACTGACAATGGTTGCTTGAACGCTGATAAGTGTTTTTGCAACGTTGTCAGCAATATAATTGTCTAACGCTGACAAAGCTTCCCTCAACGCTGTCATGTGTTATCGGGGCGTTGTCAGCAACAATGTTAGTTTTGTGGTTTTCAATCTAAATGTGCAGATGGTGTTAGCAGTATACCATTGGATCAGAGTTGCTTATGGATCAATGGAGAAGCATTTGGACAAGTTTTTATTTATGGATGATGGTTGGAATTTTTAATTCCTATCTTGACATAAATTTTTATGTTCATGCATGATTTTAGAAAACTTCTGTATCATAGTTTAAGGGGAGGTTTTAGGAACCTTTAGGATGTTTGGGTATCCATATGATACTCTTATCACAATTCTAGATTGTGTCCACAGGTGAGTATGAGTTAGTTTTACTAAATCATGAGGCACTGTAGCATGCAAAGTTGATATACTATGCATGTTGCCAAGACATTTTTGGCCTAGAATTGGTTGTGCTCTGTTGGGAGACTTGGGAATAATTTTGTTATGGGATTTTCCTGGGAGTAACAAGGAATTTTGTAAGGTAACTTGGTTGTTAAGAGTTTTGGTTAGCAAGGGACACTAGAGGACTGATATGTCTATCTTGCTTAAGGAAGTATGCATAACTGGACAGTGCTTGCCGCCCTATAATAATTATCAGCTTTTTGGTTATTTTCTCTAGGATAAATTACTTTGTTAAGGTCATTGTTCATTTTTAAACATTTTTTTGGGCACTGACAAGAACTTTCCAAGCGTTGTTGTGACCAAATTAGACGCTGACATGGCTATAGGCAAACGTTGACAAGATTATAACCGTTGGGCGTTGATAGGTTATTTTTGACCGTTGACACTCAATGGGACCTACCCAGTTGTTACTTTTTGACATATTTTTAGGCCGTAATTTTGGGAGTTGTTACCTCTCATTTAATGCATGAGATAAACTTATACTTTTTCAATATTTTCATGATTGTGTTTTTGAAAATACTTGCCTATTTTTGGGCCAATCACATGTATTTTCTTCTCCTATAAATTTGGCTCCTATTTTTAAACAGGGTATCTATAATTCTTGTCTAACATAATTTTCTCTTATCAACTTCATCTTCATCACACATTTTTAACAGCTTTCATCAATGGCACCAAAGTTTAGACCATCAGATTTGGAATTGGGGTTCAGAAGTCAACATAACATGATCGCGTATCTTGAAGCTGATGATACTTTGTTTCCCCAATACACACAAATGGTGGCGTATTTGAGCGCATCCCCCTTAAGGTATGCTCTTTCTCATGCACCACTCATTCCAGTCACACATATTAAACAGTTTTGGAACACTGTAAGTTCCTCAACAGTTAATAGTGTGACTACATTGACTTCTATTGTTCATGGGAGACCTTGGGTGGTTACTGAGGCTTTGGTACGCCAAGCCTTGCATCTTGATGATGCTGATGGTATAGCCACCCTTCCCGTTAATGAAATAGAACAAGGGCTTAGGGCTTTGGGATATCCTTTTCCTGATGAAGGTACCCTAAACAAGTATCATAAACAGGAATTTCCCCCAGCCTGGAAGTACCTCATACATGTCCTCCTTCAATGTTTGAGTCCCAAATGCACTGCACACAATGAGATCAATAGATCTATTGCAAGTGCTATTGTGTGCATTGCAACAGGGCAAACATTTAATTATTCTAAAATGATTTTTGAGGGCATGTGTAAAAATAAGGGGAACAAAATGACTTTAGCTTATCCCCGATTTTTACAATTGGTTTTTGATGTTCAAGGATATTGCACAAGGGATCATAATGATTTTTATAAGATCCCTGAGCAAAAGAAAGCTATTTTTATGAAGATGAACTCACCACCCCATCGTGACCTACCCTTAACCCAAGCTATGCTTGCTGTTATTGCAGCAGCACAACCCCAACCAGACCCCCAACCACAAATTGACCCTCAACCATAACTTGACCCAATACCTGAACCCATACCTTCACCTGAACATATGAAAATTGACCAAGATCCCTTCAAAGCTGATACATTAAATGTTGGCGTTGATGTGCCTATTTCCAACGCTGACACACAACCTTCACAACCCCAAACACCCCTTAATCAACCCACATCCACCCATTCTTCCACACCATCTTCCACACCCCTTGAATATAGGTTGATGAAACGCCAAAGGACTACTGGAGTGTTCTCCTCTGGTTGTCCTAGCCATGTAGCAGAGAGAACCACCACCACAAGTGTGGTTGGTGACTTGGATGAGGCTGGGACTATTGGTTCTGGCTTAGATGCTCGCCAAGACAGTCCCACCATCATTAAGTCCTCATCCATGCCCAATGAATCTGACTTGGGAGGTTAAATCCCCATTTTAGAAGAGGGCAGACTGGAACCAATGACTCTTATGGAATTGACGGCAGTCTGCATGAGCTTGCAAAAGCAAAATGCAGACTTAGTACAAGTTGTCAGCTCACAAGGCCTTGAACTCAAGCAATTGAGGGAGAGGATTGTTGTTTTGGAGAGTGCTAGTGCCAGGAGGGGTATGGAGGAATCTTCCAAAGGGGAGGAAGATCCAATAAATCTGAGTGATAAGGGCAGCCATGATGGTCAATCCATGGATGTTGCTGAGGCCCTTACAACTTTGAAGAAACAAACAGGTTTTGATACGTCCTTAGTTTCTCCTACCAACTTGAATTTATCATTTACAGCCATGTTAGAAGAGGTTACAAAAGGCGCTGAGGCAGGATATTTGGGCGTTGACAAGGAGAATTTGGACGCTGACAGAAATATTTTGGGCGCTGATAGAACAAAATTGGGCGTTGACAGACCTGCACATGAAGGTGATGTATCCTGGTCATCATCTATCATCAAGGAGGTTTCTGCACAGGTATCACCATCTACCTTACCAACCATTGGATCATCAGATAAGGGTAAGGGTATAATGGTAGAAGAGATTGTTCCAAAGGATGCAGCTCAAGTTAAATTTGATAGAAGATTGGTTACACAAATCATGGAACAGGATAAAAAGGAGGTGAAAGAGTCACCATTTGTTGTGACTTCAGAAGAAGAAAGTGATGGAGCTAGCTCAGACTCAAGTGTGATGATTATAGAACCAGAAAGACTTGAGTATGGAGAAGAGTTGGCCAAGGAGAAATTGAGAGAATTGAAATTGCAGGTTGACTTTGACATGCCAGAGGTGGTTCAAATGTACAATGCTTGGGAAGAAAGATGTATGGAGAATCCAGACTTGACCATTTCAGATCAAATATGGGGTTTGGAGATTCTTCTCAGAGTTCAGAAAGATTGCCAGGTAATTTTGAAACACAAGGCAAGTAATATTCTCTTAAAATTGAAAAGGGATAGAAGGGAGCTATACTGCATGTTGCTCAGATGTCATAGAGTAGGATGGACTTATCAGAAGTTGAAGGAATTGACATTTGATGAGTTGGAATGCAAGGCTTATCCCATTTGGGTGAGAGTGCAGGAATCAAACACTCTCAGACTTCTTTCTGATGAAAGAAAAGAAGAACTTGCAGAAGAAATGGAGCTCAAGAAAGCTATGTTTGTTCCTACAGTGGTAGAACCTGGTGAACCGGGCGTACTACTTCTCAACCTTCTGTGAACTTTTCTTCTCTTATGATTTTTGCTACTTTGTTTAGTTTAGTGATTGATATCTTAGAGAAGCTGGTAAATTCAAGACAGACTCTTTCGAAAGCAATGGTGGCTAGGAATGGCTTCAGTCAGGTCATCGATTCACCTTATGGTCGACTTGCTTGAATCGAAGAAGAAGAGCCCACTTTCATATTGAATTCAGGCTTTCATTAGCTCCTTCAGGATGGGATTGACTCTTTCAGCTCGCTGGGTCCTAGGTCCTTCACCTTTATGAGTAGGACTGACTCCCTTACATAGGTCTTATGTTCAGTACTTCGTATCAGGTTCTATCTATGGGACCTTAACGAGAATTTTGTTGTTCTTTCTGAAAAAACCTAAGAGAGCCTCAAGCTCTCACCATTAGAAGCTTCAGATATGGTGCAAGTGTTACCATTAGATTCCAGAAACCCAGAAACCCAAATGTGGGTTTTGGAAGATTGGTAGATATGGTAAAGAGGTACACACTTTTACCACTCTCATATCTTTGTTTGCAAGTTGTGATAGAGAAGACTTGGTGGACCTTTGGAGGTTACTAGAGACCAAGTATGAGGCTGAAGCACCAACTTCAGCTAATGGAATAAAACTGTGGTCCACATTCAAAAGAATGTGTGGACCAAAAGATGAGGATCCTGCTATTTGGAAGGATCTTGAAGATGACCTCAGTGGTCTTCAATGGAGATTATATTCAGCTGCTGGTGTTTACCATTTGATTTCTACAAAGTTTGTTGAGTATCTACTTGTAGATGGTCAGTATTTCATATCCAAGGCTATTTTGGAGAAGATGAAGGACACTCAGCTGGAAATAGATTATTCAAGTGACGTGGCAAAAGATTTGATCAGATTTATTCATTACCAATATGAGAAGGTTTGTAAGATTCCTCCTAGTCCTTAATGCTTATTCAGAAACTTGATCATAAGAGTGGATATCAAGTTTAGGGGAGGATTGTTCGGAATAAATTAAGGTCAGATCACTTGAGCGCTGACAAGAGTAAAACAAGCGTTGACAAGAACAAAACAAGCGTTGACAGCTCAAGCGTTGACAAGATAAAGTCAAGCATTGACACATTGAAGACAAGCACTGATGGAAAGATATACTCTACGCCTTTATTGTATTCTAGATTACTTCTAGTAAAGATAGGAACAACAATGTATTTTCTATATTTATCTTTACCTAGAATAGTTGATACGTAGATTATTGTACAAGGCTTCTTATTTCTATAAAAGAAGACCTTTAGGTTAATATTTCATATAAGTTTTCATTCGTAAACTACTTTCATTGTAAGCAAGTTTGATATCATTAATCAAAGTGAAAGTTTGTTTATATCATTGTGTGTTCTTGTTTAAGTGTTAAATTCCGCATAACACTTAGATTCATAAGCATATACAAAGGTTTCTCTAAGTGTATTACTTGATCTAATCTCGCATACATAAAGCTAAATCGATCTAAGTTTGGGATCAACAAAAAATACTAAAGTAGTGAAAAATAGGTGGATTTATAAGAAGAAAACTCACATGGATGGTGATGTACAATCCTATAAAGCACGTTTAGTAGCTAAAGGTTTTACTCAAACTTTTGGCATAGACTACGAGGAGACATTTTCTCTTGTAGCAGACTTACGATCTATTAGGATTCTCATAGCTATAGCAGCATACTATGACTATGAGATATGGCAAATGGATGTTAAAACTGCCTTCTTGAACGGTCGTTTAGATGAAGACATCTATATGCAACAACCGGAAGGGTACGTTGATCCTAAATATCCAAAGCGCGTGTGCAAACTTCAAATATCTATTTATGGTTTGAAGCAAGCATCACGTCAATGGAATAAGCGATTTGATGAAGAAATCAAAAAGTTTGGATTTATTCAAAATCGTAATGAGCCATGTGTATACCGCAAAGCTAGTGGAAGTAATGTAGTGTTCCTAATTCTATATGTTGATGACATATTAATCATGTGAAGTAACATTCCAAGACTTAAGGAAGTTAAGGATTATCTTGGTAAATGTTTTTCTATAAAGGATTTGGGAGATGCTGCATATATTCTGGGAATTAAAATCTATCGAGATAGGAGTATACGGTTAATTGGTCTTAGCCAAGATGCTTATATTGATAAGATATTGAAGAAGTATAACATGCATAACTCTAAGAATGGTTTTCTACCGATGGAGGTTAAGAATGAGTTAAGTCATGAGAAAGATGCTTCATCACCTAAAGACGTGGATTACATGCGGAAGGTGCCTTATGCTTCGATAGTAGGATCTATTATGTATGCTGTAAGATGCACAAGGCCTGATGTGGCGTTTGCTCAGAACTTGGTCATTAGATACCAACAGAATCAAGAAAGTTCCACTGGACTGTTGTTAAGCATATTCTAAAGTATTTGAGGAGTACGAAAGATATGTTTTTGGTATTCGGGGGTAAACCAGACACAAAACTGAATGTAACAGGATTTTGTGATGCGTCCTGGCAATGTGATAAAGACTATACGAAGTCTCAGACGGGTTACGTGTTTGTCATTAATGGAGGAGCAGTAGACTGGAAGAGCAGTAAGCAGAAAACCATTGCTATGCATGCGACTCAATCTGAGTACATGGCCTTTTCAGAAGCCGCAATGGAAGCTGTTTGGATTAGGAAGTTTATTGGAGATCTTGGAGTGATGCCTTCAATTAAAGAACCTATTGATATATATTGCGACAATTCTGCGGCAATTATATTCGCCAATGACCCTGGAGTATGAAAGGCGTCAGACACTTTAAACGTAGATATCACTACGTTCGAGAACAAGTGGAAGCTCGTGAAATAAAATTAATAAAAGTTCACACAGATGATAACGTAGATGATCCTTTTACTAAGGCTTTATCTAGGACAAAGGTAGTTAAGCATGCCAAGGCAATTGGGCTGCAACTAGCTAGCGAATTCATGCAATAAATATGTTGGTTAGTATTTGGATAAAGGATGTAAGACATTATTGAATTGATGAAATAAAGATTGGATTTCGTTTATTTTTCTGTTATTTAATTTTGTATCCTATTTTACATGTTTTAATCCATGAGCATTATGATGTTTCTAAATGTCCGTTGTCGATTAATAATATGGGAATATTTTTAAATTAAGACAATTCAAAATAGTGACAGAGTATACTTGAAAGTATATTGGTCAATTTTGGATGATATTTGATGGATCAAATATTGGACTTATCCCAACTATATGATTTTACTTTATGGATCTTTGTCATTAAGTAAATCATAAATAGTTATCCTTAGACCTGAGATACCAGAAAACTGCATTGAATGTAGTACATTTCTGTAAGGTAACATAACGCTAAACGTAACTGGTAGTTATAAGGGTTATTTTCAGAAGTGTTGCAAAGTTCATGTGTTTTGCTTGTAGTCAAAATGGGATTTGTTTCCTTGAAATCATTTTGAAGTATAAATACAACTGGGCCCCTCGGGGAATAGTAAGATGTTTGTGTGGCCACACACAAATTTATTTTGGTAATCTTGCTATATCCGTAAACGAGAAACAAAATAGTTAATGAAGGAATGACTGAGATCCATATCCTTATTAACGATGTATTTGAAATGAAAGGATAATAATAATGATGTAATCATTAAAAGGTTCTTGTCCAGGAGACCTTACCCGGTTTGTACTAGTGACATTGCTAGTGTAACTAAACGCTAGTCAATGTGATCACGATATTAGAATTTTGTCCAAGTGGGAGCTGAAAGTTTAGGGACTTAAAATTAATAGTCGGGACGAACTCGGGATCACGGGATTGCACACATAACGTAAAGGGTTAATTTATTTATTAAATATATTATATATATATTTATTAAATCAAACCAAAGCTTAACTAACGATCGTTAATAAATAAAAGTTAAGTTATAAACGACCGTTATGGAAACTAATAGAAGTGAAAAGAAGGAAAACAAAAATTACGCAAACACCCCCTTGGGGGCTTGCGTCCGTCGGCCAAAGAAGGGAGGGGGCAAAGGGAAACTTTTGTTTCCTAATTCTTATTTATTTACTTGGATCCCAAGGATTACTAAGCCAATATAAACAACCCCAAGGCCTTAATAATTTTTGTCTCTCCCCATTCTCTTGCTTCCAGCGATCTCCACCCACACACCACCTTAGGGTTTCAGTTGGTTTTCAATTTAGCTAACTATCTAGTCCTAGCCCCTCTCTAGGGTTGTTGGGTAGATTTTCCATAAGCGTTGAAGCTCGGTTTGTTCGTGCTAGACTCACGGTTAACTCGCCGTATTACGTGTGTACAAGAGCGTGATATAAACTTCTTTTAGATTATATTCTTGGTGGTGTTCGTGATAAACCCTAGTTGCCGTTCGTTCTGTCGTCTTGTGGATCTTGCTAGGATAAAGGTATGTAACCCTAATCTTGATTAATATAATTGTGTTAAATTAATGATCTTGTTAATTGCTTCCGCTATGCGTTCTTTGATCCATATTAGGGTTTTAATAATTGTTATGAACTATATAAACCATCAGTCATCATGTGGTTAGAGCTTCGGGTTATATGGCACGTAATGGGTATTTGAGTAACTTTGATAATGAGCTTTTGATCATTTCTGAGGAGGAATCTGAAGAGGTTAAGAAGATCGAGGAGATTGTGGTGGTTGATAGTGTTGACTGTGTGCATATGGGACGACAGATTTGAGCACTAGTATGGTGTATTTGGGGAAATGTGGTAATAATAAAGAAAAGGAGATGATTAGGACAACGGAGAAGGGTGTGTTGAATATATGAGATCTAAGCTAAATCTTCATCACATCCTTCATATTCATTACAGTCCACCATTACCCTTCACACAACACCTCTAGGGCCTCCATGGACCACGATTGCGAATTAATGTATAACTTTTTCCTTTCAAAAACTAGTTATCGACTAGGTGTGTGTAAAAAACGATCTCTAACTAATCCGGTGGGACGATCATTTTTTTCAACATAGACAAAACAAGGTGTAAAGGCATTGATCAAGTAGTTGGTTTACGAGCCCAAAATAAATGACCGGGCGGTGTCGTTTGGTCATGTGGTTTGAGTCAAGATCGAGTTTTTTTTATTGCCAAAACACTATCCACCACTATCATCTGATTTAGTTAACTTTTCCACTTAACACCCTTCGACATACCTTGAAAGCAAGTCTAAAATGGTTATTTTTATGTTCTTTAACAAATAAATATATATTCATTTAGATTTATTTTAGACATAAAATAGAAAACAAAGCATCATTCCTCGCCATCACCAATTTAAATAAAAACATCTCGAATTACGAGATCCAAACATTAACATATGAGATATAAAGCCTACAAAGAATTCTTGATGCTTTTTTTCCAAACATAATTTACATGTCTAAACTCACCTATTTCTTAGCACACCTACAAAATTGACCCCCATTCGTTGGGTAAAAATGCACCCCACTCGTAGTATTTCACTTTGAGAGCGATTGTGCTATCACCATCCTTTTTTCCTTTAAAACATTTGCAAACCAAACAAACCTCCCCGCTTCAAAACTCATGCAACAGTTTAATGGATTTTGAAGCGAAGGGATTGCTATGATTTGCATATGTGTTTACAGAAAAACGGATGGATAATAGGGGTGCATTTTTACCCAAAAGGTAGGGGTAAAAGATGTGCTAGAGCCTAGAAGAGATAAAGCAATATGTGGTTGAGATAACATAAAAAGGATCCTTATATAAGAGAGGCAGTGAATCCTTATTGGTTGAGACATGTGCACACGGATTGGCGATAGCTAATTTTGGACTGTTGGATTAAGAAGGTATAAGATTTGATCTATGGTTGTGAGGTGATATTGTATGGATGATTGTGCTTGTTATATGTTTATGTAGTTGTGTTTTAATGGTTTATTTAATCAACTGTAACTTGAGTTTGACATGATAACTTTTAATAATTTTTTTTAGTTTTGTAGGGAAGTAAGTTACCTTTGTATTGAGCGTTTACATGCTCGTTAACGGTAGTGGTTTGAGAGATATTTTTAATAGTTGATAGTTTTAAACGATTTTACAAAATATTTAATGGTCATTGTTTATGATTTTCTTTGTACTTCTCTTTTAAGATTACTAATCTCAAAACATATTTCAGACTTACTCTACGGGTAATTAACATGACTTTTTTTTCTGATATATTATGAATTTCTTTTACATATTTACATCATCTTGACTTTATGATTCGTCAATGACATCTCTAAGTAGGATTATAAATTAGTTTCGTTTCATTTTATTTGAAACAAAAAGGTAGATCTTTTGATCCATCTATCTCCCTCGTTGTAAAACTCCGGCGTGGTCCACTCTCTTTGTAACCGAAGAGGTTGCATCTACGTTCATCAGATGTAAACTTGTTTATGCAGTTGCGCAACCGTTTCTCAACTTTTATTCCTGGTTAAATGATTAGATCTCGTTTATAGCTCATAATGGTCTAGAGCATTTGAGTTCTTAAATCCACGTCGAAACAAATCTTTTAGTTTAGTCAAAGTTGGCATAGAGCTAAAGGTAAGATTTGTACCAGAAACATATATAAAAGTCCAGACTTGTATTAGTTGGGTTGAGAGCTAGATTAACGGCAAAAATGTCTTTATCATAATAATCATACACCACCTAAGAAATCATCCAACATGGCACCAATTTAGCAGTACTCCCGGCCGTTTCTAGACTTTTACGTAGTCATCACAAGATGTTTAACCAGCTTGGATTAAATTTGGGTCTTCTCTAATAGGAAAAGAGAATCGATTTTGAGTTTTGGATGTTTTGTAGGGGTGGTCACGAACTATTAGGAGCATAAAATAAGCTGAAAATGTATGGGTTCTTTAAGAAACAGTATACTTATTGACCGTCTGGGACTTGTAACACAAATAAGGTATACGACATAGATGTGGTATTAGGAATAGAGAGAGGAGGAGTGTCTTGAGTCATGATTTACTTGTGGGTTAACATATCATAAGGCACTTTATATGTAAAGGAGAAGTACTACATAAGCCCTTGTTTGGATGGTTAAATATCACCTACTTTTATCTTTCTGGATCACATATAATAGTGTATTGACTAGCAACTGGCGGCAAAACTAGAGGCAACAATGCTTACAACCAAATAACCAATGGGGCAATGGATATATACACCTGTACTATGTAGTTGGTGTTTTAAGTAATACATGTGAAACTGAGCCAAGAACAGTGAAACCCCGTAAGATTGTCCTTCGTTCGTTAGTAGTATATATGAGATTGACATATACTGAGCGTTAAATCTGGATTCTCTGTAGTGTAATCGTTTTTGCTTTCTTTGAACATAAAGCTTTGACATTGTATTGTTGTCAGCTGCTAATACATAAATACACGTATGGTAATTTTCAGGGATTGCGTCAAAATCTCCACTTGATGTGATTGGGACGAAAAATGTTCTATTTAAAAGCAAAGACATGTCATTGCAGCAAGGTTTGGATTACGTTTCTACTTGGAACTCCTCTATGATTTTATCATATTATTTAAAAGAGGTTATATCAGCACATAAGCAAAAATGAAAACCTTCATTTTCTAATATGTATGTATCGTGAATTAAACTTTGGAATGATCTTATACTACTTGAATAAAAGTAGTAATAGCGTTGAAAGCTGTAAATTTGTTATTTTGCTGTAACTCATCACAATGGGGGTCTTCACCTTCGCATACCAGTGTAAGCCATTTAACCGACTTGGTTTAGAAATAAGCTTAGTCTTACATATCAAGAGTACAAAAATACTACTCTTCTGCTTAATGCAGATAGACAATAAAGACTTTTTAAAGTATGTCAACTAAGCAACATGTCCTTTGTGTATTATTGAGCTATATGTATTCTTTGTGGGCATGTCATGTCTTATGAATTTTTCACCCAAAATTTTTATTATAGTTCATGAAATGTAATTTTGTTTTTTGTTTAAAGTAAAGGATGTTTGTATATGTGTAGAACACAGTTTGTTTGATCGAATCACAACATTTTCATTCTCATTAGTTGAAGGAAAAAAACTTTATCTAAACAAATCACAACATCTCATTTTCATTATATGAAGGGAAAATAGGATCGAAATGATCACTAATTATTCCAATACTTCTCTTCACCATCTTTATCAACACAAATCTTTAGCACACATCCCAATCTTTAGCACACATCCCAGAATATCTCTATATCCAGTACCTGAAATCATATGATACTCACACGGCCTTTTATCCTCTAAGATATCAAAAAGCGTTGCAATACCACCCAAACACGCCCCACCACCATCATCCTTACCCTTCATTTTCACAGTCGTATTCAACACACCTTCGCCGTACTCATCGTATTCTTAACTTTCTTATTCACACGGTCCCCAAATACCCCATACTCGTGCTCAAATCCGTTGATCCCATATGCACACAGTCAACACCATCAACCGCCACAATCTCCTTAATATTCTTAACCCCCTCTTCAGTTCCTACTGACAAATGATCAAAAGCGCGTCAATTAATGTTACTCACTTACCCATTATCAACCCCATAACCCAAAGCTCTAACCACATGATGAGCACCTCCCCGGATTCCATTCGGGGGTATCTACAATACGAAACCACTTTTTTTGCCATTTTCTGACTCTCAAGGGAAACCACCTTTTAGCCATTTTCCAAACACCCCACAAATCCTAAAGTCAATACTCAAAAATGGGCAAACCATACATGGGCTTATTGAGATTTTTGTCTTTCTGGTTATGACTATTTTGTTGTGGATTTGGAACATGATTCAGTTGGCTCATATGGCATGTTTATGTGCACGCCTGCCATTATCTGAATACCATCGTGAACCAACACGGGTTAAAAAATCACCTTATGTTGGACCTCAGAGAATTATGTTTCCCTTGAGAGTCACACAATGGCGAAAAAGATGGTTTTGTATTGTAGATACCCCCAAATGGATTTGAGGACGTAGTCGTTGAAAGTTTATGGACTTAAAATTAATAGTCGTGAGATAGGATCGAACTCGGGATCACAGGATTGCACACATAACATAAAGGGTTAATTTATTTATTAAATATATTTTATATATATTTATTAAATCAAACCAAAGCTTAACTAACGATCGTTAATAAATAAAATTTAAGTTATAAACGACCGTTATGGAAACTAATAGAAGTGACAAGAAGGAAAACAAAAATTACACAAACATCCCCTTGGGGGCTTGCGTCCGTCGGCCAAAGAAGGGAGGGGGCAAAGAGAAACATTTGTTTCCTAATTCTTGTTTATTTACTTGGAGCCCAAGGATTGCTAAGCCTATATAAACAACCCCAAGGCCTTCATAATTTTTGTCCTCCCCTTTCTCTTGCTTCCTGCGATCGCCACCCACACACCACCTTAGGGTTTCGGTTTGTTTTAGATTTAGCTAACTATCTAGTCCTAGCCCCTCTCTAGGGTTGTTGGGTAGATATTCCATAAGCGTTGAAGCTCGGTTTGTTCGTGCTAGACTCATGGTTAACTCGCCGTATTGCGTGTGTACAAGAGCGTGATATAATCTTCTTTTAGATTATATTCTTGGTGGTGTTGGTGATAAACCCTAGTTGTCGTTCGTTCCGTCGTCTTGTGGATCTTGCTAGGATAAAGGTATGTAACCCTAATCTTGATTAATATAATTGTGTTAAATTAATGATCTTGTTAATTGCTTCGGCTATGCGTTCTTTGATCCATATTAGAGATTTAATAATTGTTATGAACTATATAAACCATCAGTGGCATCGAGAGCCGTTTTAACATGATTATAATTATCAAGATCTAAATTTTTTTTAACTAATATTAATTTGTGTTAAAAATTACATGTTGTTTTTTAGGTTTTATAAAAATTAGGGTTTTGTTTTTTATTGTTTTTTAAAATCGGCTATTGCCAAATTTTTTATAAAAAAATAAATTTTTTTGTAAACCCTAAAATTGCATGGTAATTAACTTTAGATGTTTTGCATGAATTAATTGTTATGTCATGTGTGGTTACGATCCGTAGTTTTTTAATTGTTAAGAGAATGTGGGAGATCCGTAATAAACATGCATGTTTCTAACGGATCATATAATTTTGATTGCTATTTGCTTTATTTGATTCAAAATTTTAAAATTAGGGAAGACTTTTTATGTTCATAAAAACCCTAGATTTGATGTTATTTGAATAAATTGTTATGCATGTGGCTATTTGATTTAGTTTTTTTTTGTACTACTTGTTTTCATGCGTTTTATATTGTATGTTGTAAACAAGGGTATTTTTTTAAGAAAAATAATATGGACTAAATCTTATCAAAATTAATGAATTGATTTGAGATGTAAATTACATATGATTTGCGTTGATTAGAATTGAAATAGCAACTTAACGGCCTACTCAATTTTGGCAAACTATAAAGTGGGTATAACGCACCGCTGGTCATGTACCTGGTTAAGGAATGAGGTGTTATGCTTCAGCGCTGACCAAATTCCCGGCTCGCCAGTGCGTCAAATTGGTATTACCTACGGTTGTTATTGGTACAATTCTTTAAGGTTGATTTAACTACATTAATTCACATCCGAAACACAATGAATAAGGTTATTGCTTTGTGCTATAACTAAGTTCTAGAAAAAGTACGGTGTGAATTTAGTTGTGTGTTAATGGTGAGTTACTGGCTAAATTAGAGGCTAGTATGGATATTAGAAACATCATGGAAAGGGTTAATGGTGAGTTACAGGCTAAATTAGAGGCTAGTAAGGATATTAGAAACATCATGGAAAGGGTTAATGGTGAGTTACAGGCTAAATTAGATGAGTCTATTAAGAATAAAGATAATGTTGGCCTTAAAATTCAAAGATTTGATAGAGCCACTCAAACCCTAGGAGACTGTGGAGGTAAACAAAGGGATCCTAAGGACATGACTGGGATTGGGATGAATGATTACTCTTTGGTTCCACCACCAGCTGGTGACTTCTATGGTTTCCAACAAAAGGACCTATCTTGGACTGGTTTGCCAGAATTCCAAGAGGAGGAATTCATTCCTCCACCAAGAGTTGTCACTCCAGTTGAAGAGTATCAACAAAAGTTGACTGACCTGAATGAATGGAAGAAAGCTAACCCTACTTTGTTTGTTAAGGGTGGCTTGTTATTAAAAGTCCCAATGAGTCAACTCCCATTAAGGTTACAAACCCAGTCACTGGTAAAGCTGTTGACCTAGGCTCAAACATTGATAGAAAACCTAGCATTAAATATACAGAGATGTATAGGAATACTAGGTCTCCTAAGAGCCAAGTTAGCAATAATGGAACAGTCTTCTTCTCTTCTAGACCTAAGGTTGTGTCTAGAAAAGCTTGTTACACTTGTGGTAGCTTTTCACACTTGGCATACAAGTGTGTCAACGCTCCCAAAGCCAGCGCTGACAGGAACAATTTCAGCGCTGACAGGAACAAAGTCAACGTTGTTAGAAAGTCAAACGTTGTCAGACCCAAACCTTGTGTGCATTAAAGTCCACAAGTGATATGACATGCCCCATTCTTTACTAGAGGGTCTAACACTCAAAGACAAAGACCATTTCAAAAGACAAACACCTGGTCTAATAGGCAATGGGTTTCTGTAGCAAACCCTAGGTTCAACGCTAACAAGGGTAATTTCAGCGTTGACAGAAACGTGACCAGACCTAAATATTTGCAACCATAGGGTAAGAGGTCTAAAGCTTCTTCAAGCTTAACATGGAGACCCAAGAAAGATCAAAACCCTAATGATAATGGGATTTCAATGACCTGCAACAGATTTAATTACATTTCAAAGGTCATTACAAAACCAATTGGGTTTAACTGGGTATTTCATCCTAAGAAGGATGAGAATGGGGTTGTTGTGAGAACTAAGTCTGTTCTTATTGAACAACCAGATGAATCCAAGTCTTTTAAGACTTGGGTTCCCAAAGAAAACTAATTTGTTTTCTTTATGTGCAGGGCATTCAAAGACAGGTCAATGATTATGGATATTGGGATTGTGGATGCTCAAGGCACATGATAGGGAAGGAAGACTATTTAACAAACTTCACTCCCATTAAAGATGGTGATAAGGTTTACTTTGGAGGCGGATATGGTACTATCACAGGCAAAGGAACCCTTCTCACCAAGAATTTGCGTTTTGAAAACGTCTTTCTGGTAAAAGAACTTGATTACAACCTTTTTAGTGTATCACAAGTTTGTGATAACAAAAATAAAGTTCTGTTTACTGATACTGAGTGTTTGGTGTTAAGCAAGGATTTTAAGATCCCTGGTGAGAAATATATTGAGTATAGAACACCTAGGCATAAGGACATATATAATGTGAATTTGAATGGGATTAAAATGAATAATAATATGTCTTGTTTTTATGCTAAAGCTTCAGTAGATGAGAGTAATTTGTGGCACAGGAGACTAGGGCACATAAATTTTAAAAATATAAATAGGCTTGTGAGACTTGGTTTGGTTGATGGCTTACCTAAGAAGGCCTTCCACAATGACCACTCTTGTGTTGCATGTCTTAAAGGCAAGCAGCACAAGGTCTCATTCAAGTCCAAACAGGTGCATA
Organism: Glebionis coronaria; assembly: GCA_025667525.1. Lineage (NCBI taxonomy): Eukaryota > Viridiplantae > Streptophyta > Magnoliopsida > Asterales > Asteraceae > Glebionis > Glebionis coronaria. Next base: position 16,585 of record JANFOE010002436.1, on the reverse strand, counting down.
CTAGTTCTAGACCTCTTCATATGCTACACATGGACCTCTTTGGTCCAACCAATATAGAAAGTTTGAATGGTAAGTCATATTGCTTTGTTATCACATATGACTTCTCTAGGTTTACTTGGACATTCTTTCTAGCTATGAAGAGTGACACAGCTGATATTCTAATTGATTTTATCACTCAGATTGAAAAGAGGTATGGCAATGAGGTTAAAATGCTTAGGAGTGATAATGGTGGTGAATTTAGGAATAAGAAGCTAGATGATTTCTGTACTAGGAAAGGAATTACTAGGCAATTTAGTATTGCAAGAACCCCACAGCAAAATGGGGTTGCTGAGAGGAAAAATAGAACCCTAATTGAAGCAGCTAGAACAATGTTGGTTGATGCTCATTTTCTTATAGCCTTTTGGGCTGAGGCTGTTAATACAGCTTGTTATGTTCAAAATAGAGCATTGGTTAACAAAATTCAGAACAAAACACCTTATGAGTTGCTTTGGGGAAGAAAACCTAATATTGGTTTTCTCAGACCTTTTGGTTGTCATGTAGTAGTTTTGGACACTAGTGATGCCTTAGGTAAATTTAGTGCAAAAGGTGATGAAGGCTACTTCATGGGGTACTCAGTGCAGAGCAAGGGATATAGGGTTTATCTTAAAGAGGAAAAATGTATACTTGAAAGAGTACATGTTAGGTTTTTAGAGAATAAACCTAGTGATCCTGAAAGTGGTCCTAATTGGTTGTTTGACTTGGAACCCTTATCTAGAACTTTAAATTATATGCTTGTCACTAATCCAGAAATTGTGAAGGTAACTTCAAATGTTGTGGAGGAACAAGTTGTTGATGTTTCAGGTACACAGGTTCATGAGAAGGTTGGATCACACGCAGAAAAGACATCTCCTATACTAGAATATGTCACAATTCCCATTTGGACAGATGCTTTTGCTGCTGATGCTGCTGCTGGTAAAGATAATGGTGGTCCCCAAGTACCACCAGATACAAACATGCATGGTCCTTCAGGCGCTGACAAAGGCAAATCTAGCGCTGACAAGACCAATTCAGACGTTGATGGTTCAGACGTTGACAACAACAGTTCAAGCGTTGTTAGCCCAAGCGCTGACAATCAAGATTCAGGCGTTGACAACACCTTTGCACATCTGTTCTCTTCCACTTTTGAACAAGGTGAACCTTCCAATTCATATGAAGAAGGTCATCCTTATGTTGATATAAGAGAGTCTGATTAAGAAGATATTGGCAACATGGAGAATGAAGTTGAAGATACCAGACTTTTTGAGGGAGGAGTACTTACTTCAGTCATGAAGAATCATCCTCCTTCTCAAATCATTGGTCATGTTAATACTCCAGTTCAGACTAGAAGATCTCATCAAGCTCTTGGTGGGTTTATTGCCAATATACACAAGAAGGTTGATACCCCTCTTGTGCAAGCATGTTTGTTTGTCTGTTTTCTATCACAACAGGAACCCAAGAAAATATTTGATGCTCTCAAAGAACCAAGTTGGGTGGAAGCAATGCAGGATGAGCTTCACCAATTTGTAATTCAGGATGTTTGGGAGCTGGTTGATTGTCCCAGATATTTCAGACCTATAGGGACAAGATGGGTTCTAAGAAACAAGAGAGATGAAAGAGGCGTTGTGGTCAGAAACAAGGCAAGGTTAGTGGCTCAGGGATATACACAAGAGGAGGGGATAGACTATGAGGAGGTCTTTGCACCAGTTGCAAGGATTGAAGCTATTAGGATTTTTCTAGCTTATGCATCCTGCATGGGCTTCACAGTCTATCAAATGGATGTCAAGAGTGCCTTCCTCTATGGAACTATTGTTGAGGAAGTATATGTAATGCAGCCTCCTGGTTTTGAGGATCCAGAGCATCCAAATAAAGTGTCTAGAATAAAAAAGGCTATGTATGGCCTTCATCAATCCCCTAGAGCATGGTATGGTACTTTGTCTGCCTATTTGGTGGACAATGGATTCAAGAGGGGCACCATAGATCAGATACTGTTTACAAAGAAGAAAGGCAAGGATGTGTTGCTTGTCCAGGTCTATGTTGATGATATCATTTTTGGGTCTACTGATCCAAAGATGAGTGAGGATTTCTCCAAGCTTATGACAGACAAATTCAAGATGAGTGCTATAGGGGAGATGAACTTCTTTCTTGGTTTACAAGTTCAGCAGAAAGAAGATGGTATCTTCATCTCCTAGGATAAATATGTGGCTGAGATCTTGAAGAAGTTTGGCTTTTCTCCACATGAAAAGAGGGCTGCTACTTCTATGGATAGAGAACACCCTTGGGGAAAGATTGCAGATGGGAAAGATGTTGATGTCAGGCACTATAGATCCATGATTGGATCCTTGATGTATCTTACTACCTCCAGACCTGACATCATGTTTGTTGTGTGTGCTTGTGCACGCCATCAAGTGACTCCCAAAGAGTGTCACCTTTATGCTGTGAAGAGGATCTTTAGGTACCTAAGATGATATCCTAGTCTTGGTTTGTGGTACCCAAAGGATTCACCCTTGGAGCTGATTGCATATTCAGATAGTGATTATGGAGGTGATAAATTTGATAGGAAATCCACAACTGGTGGATGTCAGTTTCTTGGGAGCAGGTTGATATCTTGGCAATGCAAGAAACAAACAGTGGTGGCTAATTCTACAACTGAAGCAGAGTATGTTGCTGCAGCTGCTTGTTGTGGCCAAGTTTTGTGGATTCAGAACCAGCTGTTGGACTATGGGTATAATTTCATGCATACCAAGATATTTGTTGACAATAACAGCACTTTATGCATCATTAAGAATCCTGTACATCATTCTAAAACTAAACACATAGAAATTAGACATCATTTTATAAGAGATTGCTTTGAGAAAGGTTTAATACAACCAGATAGGGTTGACACTGAGGAAAATGTGTCAGATTTATTAACTAAACCTTTTGATGCTGGGAGATTTCATTACTTGGTAACAAGTATTGGAATGGTCAATCTCATATAATATGTGTTTTGGAATATTTTTGTAAAAGTATGTACAGGATGATGCATTGTTATTGGTCTTATTTATGATTTAGATTTTCCACTGTATTTTTCTAACACTGACAATGGTTGCTTGAACGCTGATAAGTGTTTTTGCAACGTTGTCAGCAATATAATTGTCTAACGCTGACAAAGCTTCCCTCAACGCTGTCATGTGTTATCGGGGCGTTGTCAGCAACAATGTTAGTTTTGTGGTTTTCAATCTAAATGTGCAGATGGTGTTAGCAGTATACCATTGGATCAGAGTTGCTTATGGATCAATGGAGAAGCATTTGGACAAGTTTTTATTTATGGATGATGGTTGGAATTTTTAATTCCTATCTTGACATAAATTTTTATGTTCATGCATGATTTTAGAAAACTTCTGTATCATAGTTTAAGGGGAGGTTTTAGGAACCTTTAGGATGTTTGGGTATCCATATGATACTCTTATCACAATTCTAGATTGTGTCCACAGGTGAGTATGAGTTAGTTTTACTAAATCATGAGGCACTGTAGCATGCAAAGTTGATATACTATGCATGTTGCCAAGACATTTTTGGCCTAGAATTGGTTGTGCTCTGTTGGGAGACTTGGGAATAATTTTTTTATGGGATTTTCCTGGGAGTAACAAGGAATTTTGTAAGGTAACTTGGTTGTTAAGAGTTTTGGTTAGCAAGGGACACTAGAGGACTGATATGTCTATCTTGCTTAAGGAAGTATGCATAACTGGACAGTGCTTGCCGCCCTATAATAATTATCAGCTTTTTGGTTATTTTCTCTAGGATAAATTACTTTGTTAAGGTCATTGTTCATTTTTAAACATTTTTTTGGGCACTGACAAGAACTTTCCAAGCGTTGTTGTGACCAAATTAGACGCTGACATGGCTATAGGCAAACGTTGACAAGATTATAACCGTTGGGCGTTGATAGGTTATTTTTGACCGTTGACACTCAATGGGACCTACCCAGTTGTTACTTTTTGACATATTTTTAGGCCGTAATTTTGGGAGTTGTTACCTCTCATTTAATGCATGAGATAAACTTATACTTTTTCAATATTTTCATGATTGTGTTTTTGAAAATACTTGCCTATTTTTGGGCCAATCACATGTATTTTCTTCTCCTATAAATTTGGCTCCTATTTTTAAACAGGGTATCTATAATTCTTGTCTAACATAATTTTCTCTTATCAACTTCATCTTCATCACACATTTTTAACAGCTTTCATCAATGGCACCAAAGTTTAGACCATCAGATTTGGAATTGGGGTTCAGAAGTCAACATAACATGATCGCGTATCTTGAAGCTGATGATACTTTGTTTCCCCAATACACACAAATGGTGGCGTATTTGAGCGCATCCCCCTTAAGGTATGCTCTTTCTCATGCACCACTCATTCCAGTCACACATATTAAACAGTTTTGGAACACTGTAAGTTCCTCAACAGTTAATAGTGTGACTACATTGACTTCTATTGTTCATGGGAGACCTTGGGTGGTTACTGAGGCTTTGGTACGCCAAGCCTTGCATCTTGATGATGCTGATGGTATAGCCACCCTTCCCGTTAATGAAATAGAACAAGGGCTTAGGGCTTTGGGATATCCTTTTCCTGATGAAGGTACCCTAAACAAGTATCATAAACAGGAATTTCCCCCAGCCTGGAAGTACCTCATACATGTCCTCCTTCAATGTTTGAGTCCCAAATGCACTGCACACAATGAGATCAATAGATCTATTGCAAGTGCTATTGTGTGCATTGCAACAGGGCAAACATTTAATTATTCTAAAATGATTTTTGAGGGCATGTGTAAAAATAAGGGGAACAAAATGACTTTAGCTTATCCCCGATTTTTACAATTGGTTTTTGATGTTCAAGGATATTGCACAAGGGATCATAATGATTTTTATAAGATCCCTGAGCAAAAGAAAGCTATTTTTATGAAGATGAACTCACCACCCCATCGTGACCTACCCTTAACCCAAGCTATGCTTGCTGTTATTGCAGCAGCACAACCCCAACCAGACCCCCAACCACAAATTGACCCTCAACCATAACTTGACCCAATACCTGAACCCATACCTTCACCTGAACATATGAAAATTGACCAAGATCCCTTCAAAGCTGATACATTAAATGTTGGCGTTGATGTGCCTATTTCCAACGCTGACACACAACCTTCACAACCCCAAACACCCCTTAATCAACCCACATCCACCCATTCTTCCACACCATCTTCCACACCCCATGAATATAGGTTGATGAAACGCCAAAGGACTACTGGAGTGTTCTCCTCTGGTTGTCCTAGCCATGTAGCAGAGAGAACCACCACCACAAGTGTGGTTGGTGACTTGGATGAGGCTGGGACTATTGGTTCTGGCTTAGATGCTCGCCAAGACAGTCCCACCATCATTAAGTCCTCATCCATGCCCAATGAATCTGACTTGGGAGGTTAAATCCCCATTTTAGAAGAGGGCAGACTGGAACCAATGACTCTTATGGAATTGACGGCAGTCTGCATGAGCTTGCAAAAGCAAAATGCAGACTTAGTACAAGTTGTCAGCTCACAAGGCCTTGAACTCAAGCAATTAAGGGAGAGGATTGTTGTTTTGGAGAGTGCTAGTGCCAGGAGGGGTATGGAGGAATCTTCCAAAGGGGAGGAAGATCCAATAAATCTGAGTGATAAGGGCAGCCATGATGGTCAATCCATGGATGTTGCTGAGGCCCTTACAACTTTGAAGAAACAAACAGGTTTTGATACGTCCTTAGTTTCTCCTACCAACTTGAATTTATCATTTACAGCCATGTTAGAAGAGGTTACAAAAGGCGCTGAGGCAGGATATTTGGGCGTTGACAAGGAGAATTTGGACGCTGACAGAAATATTTTGGGCGCTGATAGAACAAAATTGGGCGTTGACAGACCTGCACATGAAGGTGATGTATCCTGGTCATCATCTATCATCAAGGAGGTTTCTGCACAGGTATCACCATCTACCTTACCAACCATTGGATCATCAGATAAGGGTAAGGGTATAATGGTAGAAGAGATTGTTCCAAAGGATGCAGCTCAAGTTAAATTTGATAGAAGATTGGCTACACAAATCATGGAACAGGATAAAAAGGAGGTGAAAGAGTCACCATTTGTTGTGACTTCAGAAGAAGAAAGTGATGGAGCTAGCTCAGACTCAAGTGTGATGATTATAGAACCAGAAAGACTTGAGTATGGAGAAGAGTTGGCCAAGGAGAAATTGAGAGAATTGAAATTGCAGGTTGACTTTGACATGCCAGAGGTGGTTCAAATGTACAATGCTTGGGAAGAAAGATGTATGGAGAATCCAGACTTGACCATTTCAGATCAAATATGGGGTTTGGAGATTCTTCTCAGAGTTCAGAAAGATTGCCAGGTAATTTTGAAACACAAGGCAAGTAATATTCTCTTAAAATTGAAAAGGGATAGAAGGGAGCTATACTGCATGTTGCTCAGATGTCATAGAGTAGGATGGACTTATCAGAAGTTGAAGGAATTGACATTTGATGAGTTGGAATGCAAGGCTTATCCCATTTGGGTGAGAGTGCAGGAATCAAACACTCTCAGACTTCTTTCTGATGAAAGAAAAGAAGAACTTGCAGAAGAAATGGAGCTCAAGAAAGCTATGTTTGTTCCTACAGTGGTTGAACCTGGTGAACCGGGCGTACTACTTCTCAACCTTCTGTGAACTTTTCTTCTCTTATGATTTTTGCTACTTTGTTTAGTTTAGTGATTGATATCTTAGAGAAGCTGGTAAAGTCAAGACAGACTCTTTCGAAAGCAATGGTGGCTAGGAATGGCTTCAGTCAGGTCATCGATTCACCTTATGGTCGACTTGCTTGAATCGAAGAAGAAGAGCCCACTTTCATATTGAATTCAGGCTTTCATTAGCTCCTTCAGGATGGGATTGACTCTTTCAGCTCGCTGGGTCCTAGGTCCTTCACCTTTATGAGTAGGACTGACTCCCTTACATAGGTCTTATGTTCAGTACTTCGTATCAGGTTCTATCTATGGGACCTTAACGAGAATTTTGTTGTTCTTTCTGAAAAAACCTAAGAGAGCCTCAAGCTCTCACCATTAGAAGCTTCAGATATGGTGCAAGTGTTACCATTAGATTCCAGAAACCCAGAAACCCAAATGTGGGTTTTGGAAGATTGGTAGATATGGTAAAGAGGTACACACTTTTACCACTCTCATATCTTTGTTTGCAAGTTGTGATAGAGAAGACTTGGTGGACCTTTGGAGGTTACTAGAGACCAAGTATGAGGCTGAAGCACCAACTTCAGCTAATGGAATAAAACTGTGGTCCACATTCAAAAGAATGTGTGGACCAAAAGATGAGGATCCTGCTATTTGGAAGGATCTTGAAGATGACCTCAGTGGTCTTCAATGGAGATTATATTCAGCTGCTGGTGTTTACCATTTGATTTCTACAAAGTTTGTTGAGTATCTACTTGTAGATGGTCAGTATTTCATATCCAAGGCTATTTTGGAGAAGATGAAGGACACTCAGCTGGAAATAGATTATTCAAGTGACGTGGCAAAAGATTTGATCAGATTTATTCATTACCAATATGAGAAGGTTTGTAAGATTCCTCCTAGTCCTTAATGCTTATTCAGAAACTTGATCATAAGAGTGGATATCAAGTTTAGGGGAGGATTGTTCGGAATAAATTAAGGTCAGATCACTTGAGCGCTGACAAGAGTAAAACAAGCGTTGACAAGAACAAAACAAGCGTTGACAGCTCAAGCGTTGACAAGATAAAGTCAAGCATTGACACATTGAAGACAAGCACTGATGGAAAGATATACTCTACGCCTTTATTGTATTCTAGATTACTTCTAGTAAAGATAGGAACAACAATGTATTTTCTATATTTATCTTTACCTAGAATAGTTGATACGTAGATTATTGTACAAGGCTTCTTATTTCTATAAAAGAAGACCTTTAGGTTAATATTTCATATAAGTTTTCATTCGTAAACTACTTTCATTGTAAGCAAGTTTGATATCATTAATCAAAGTGAAAGTTTGTTTATATCATTGTGTGTTCTTGTTTAAGTGTTAAATTCCGCATAACACTTAGATTCATAAGCATATACAAAGGTTTCTCTAAGTGTATTACTTGATCTAATCTCGCATACATAAAGCTAAATCGATCTAAGTTTGGGATCAACAAAAAATACTAAAGTAGTGAAAAATAGGTGGATTTATAAGAAGAAAACTCACATGGATGGTGATGTACAATCCTATAAAGCACGTTTAGTAGCTAAAGGTTTTACTCAAACTTTTGGCATAGACTACGAGGAGACATTTTCTCTTGTAGCAGACTTACGATCTATTAGGATTCTCATAGCTATAGCAGCATACTATGACTATGAGATATGGCAAATGGATGTTAAAACTGCCTTCTTGAACGGTCGTTTAGATGAAGACATCTATATGCAACAACCGGAAGGGTACGTTGATCCTAAATATCCAAAGCGCGTGTGCAAACTTCAAATATCTATTTATGGTTTGAAGCAAGCATCACGTCAATGGAATAAGCGATTTGATGAAGAAATCAAAAAGTTTGGATTTATTCAAAATCGTAATGAGCCATGTGTATACCGCAAAGCTAGTGGAAGTAATGTAGTGTTCCTAATTCTATATGTTGATGACATATTAATCATGTGAAGTAACATTCCAAGACTTAAGGAAGTTAAGGATTATCTTGGTAAATGTTTTTCTATAAAGGATTTGGGAGATGCTGCATATATTCTGGGAATTAAAATCTATCGAGATAGGAGTATACGGTTAATTGGTCTTAGCCAAGATGCTTATATTGATAAGATATTGAAGAAGTATAACATGCATAACTCTAAGAATGGTTTTCTACCGATGGAGGTTAAGAATGAGTTAAGTCATGAGAAAGATGCTTCATCACCTAAAGACGTGGATTACATGCGGAAGGTGCCTTATGCTTCGATAGTAGGATCTATTATGTATGCTGTAAGATGCACAAGGCCTGATGTGGCGTTTGCTCAGAACTTGGTCATTAGATACCAACAGAATCAAGAAAGTTCCACTGGACTGTTGTTAAGCATATTCTAAAGTATTTGAGGAGTACGAAAGATATGTTTTTGGTATTCGGGGGTAAACCAGACACAAAACTGAATGTAACAGGATTTTGTGATGCGTCCTGGCAATGTGATAAAGACTATACGAAGTCTCAGACGGGTTACGTGTTTGTCATTAATGGAGGAGCAGTAGACTGGAAGAGCAGTAAGCAGAAAACCATTGCTATGCATGCGACTCAATCTGAGTACATGGCCTTTTCAGAAGCCGCAATGGAAGCTGTTTGGATTAGGAAGTTTATTGGAGATCTTGGAGTGATGCCTTCAATTAAAGAACCTATTGATATATATTGCGACAATTCTGCGGCAATTATATTCGCCAATGACCCTGGAGTATGAAAGGCGTCAGACACTTTAAACGTAGATATCACTACGTTCGAGAACAAGTGGAAGCTCGTGAAATAAAATTAATAAAAGTTCACACAGATGATAACGTAGATGATCCTTTTACTAAGGCTTTATCTAGGACAAAGGTAGTTAAGCATGCCAAGGCAATTGGGCTGCAACTAGCTAGCGAATTCATGCAATAAATATGTTGGTTAGTATTTGGATAAAGGATGTAAGACATTATTGAATTGATGAAATAAAGATTGGATTTCGTTTATTTTTCTGTTATTTGATTTTGTATCCTATTTTACATGTTTTAATCCATGAGCATTATGATGTTTCTAAATGTCCGTTGTCGATTAATAATATGGGAATATTTTTAAATTAAGACAATTCAAAATAGTGACAGAGTATACTTGAAAGTATATTGGTCAATTTTGGATGATATTTGATGGATCAAATATTGGACTTATCCCAACTATATGATTTTACTTTATGGATCTTTGTCATTAAGTAAATCATAAATAGTTATCCTTAGACCTGAGATACCAGAAAACTGCATTGAATGTAGTACATTTCTGTAAGGTAACATAACGCTAAACGTAACTGGTAGTTATAAGGGTTATTTTCAGAAGTGTTGCAAAGTTCATGTGTTTTGCTTGTAGTCAAAATGGGATTTGTTTCCTTGAAATCATTTTGAAGTATAAATACAACTGGGCCCCTCGGGGAATAGTAAGATGTTTGTGTGGCCACACACAAATTTATTTTGGTAATCTTGCTATATCCGTAAACGAGAAACAAAATAGTTAATGAAGGAATGACTGAGATCCATATCCTTATTAACGATGTATTTGAAATGAAAGGATAATAATAATGATGTAATCATTAAAAGGTTCTTGTCCAGGAGACCTTACCCGGTTTGTACTAGTGACATTGCTAGTGTAACTAAACGCTAGTCAATGTGATCACGATATTAGAATTTTGTCCAAGTGGGAGCTGAAAGTTTAGGGACTTAAAATTAATAGTCGGGACGAACTCGGGATCACGGGATTGCACACATAACGTAAAGGGTTAATTTATTTATTAAATATATTATATATATATTTATTAAATCAAACCAAAGCTTAACTAACGATCGTTAATAAATAAAAGTTAAGTTATAAACGACCGTTATGGAAACTAATAGAAGTGAAAAGAAGGAAAACAAAAATTACGCAAACACCCCCTTGGGGGCTTGCGTCCGTCGGCCAAAGAAGGGAGGGGGCAAAGGGAAACTTTTGTTTCCTAATTCTTGTTTATTTACTTGGATCCCAAGGATTACTAAGCCAATATAAACAACCCCAAGGCCTTAATAATTTTTGTCTCTCCCCATTCTCTTGCTTCCAGCGATCTCCACCCACACACCACCTTAGGGTTTCAGTTGGTTTTCAATTTAGCTAACTATCTAGTCCTAGCCCCTCTCTAGGGTTGTTGGGTAGATTTTCCATAAGCGTTGAAGCTCGGTTTGTTCGTGCTAGACTCACGGTTAACTCGCCGTATTACGTGTGTACAAGAGCGTGATATAAACTTCTTTTAGATTATATTCTTGGTGGTGTTCGTGATAAACCCTAGTTGCCGTTCGTTCTGTCGTCTTGTGGATCTTGCTAGGATAAAGGTATGTAACCCTAATCTTGATTAATATAATTGTGTTAAATTAATGATCTTGTTAATTGCTTCCGCTATGCGTTCTTTGATCCATATTAGGGTTTTAATAATTGTTATGAACTATATAAACCATCAGTCATCATGTGGTTAGAGCTTCGGGTTATATGGCACGTAATGGGTATTTGAGTAACTTTGATAATGAGCTTTTGATCATTTCTGAGGAGGAATCTGAAGAGGTTAAGAAGATCGAGGAGATTGTGGTGGTTGATAGTGTTGACTGTGTGCATATGGGACGACAGATTTGAGCACTAGTATGGTGTATTTGGGGAAATGTGGTAATAATAAAGAAAAGGAGATGATTAGGACAACGGAGAAGGGTGTGTTGAATATATGAGATCTAAGCTAAATCTTCATCACATCCTTCATATTCATTACAGTCCACCATTACCCTTCACACAACACCTCTAGGGCCTCCATGGACCACGATTGCGAATTAATGTATAACTTTTTCCTTTCAAAAACTAGTTATCGATTAGGTGTGTGTAAAAAACGATCTCTAACTAATCCGGTGGGACGATCATTTTTTTCAACATAGACAAAACAAGGTGTAAAGGCATTGATCAAGTAGTTGGTTTACGAGCCCAAAATAAATGACCGGGCGGTGTCGTTTGGTCATGTGGTTTGAGTCAAGATCGAGTTTTTTTTATTGCCAAAACACTATCCACCACTATCATCTGATTTAGTTAACTTTTCCACTTAACACCCTTCGACATACCTTGAAAGCAAGTCTAAAATGGTTATTTTTATGTTCTTTAACAAATAAATATATATTCATTTAGATTTATTTTAGACATAAAATAGAAAACAAAGCATCATTCCTCGCCATCACCAATTTAAATAAAAACATCTCGAATTACGAGATCCAAACATTAACATATGAGATATAAAGCCTACAAAGAATTCTTGATGCTTTTTTTCCAAACATAATTTACATGTATAAACTCACCTACTCGGTGACTTTGGCTGGAGTTGGTTTCTTAGCACACCTACAAAATTGACCCCATTCGTTGGGTAAAAATGCACCCCACTCATAGTATTTCACTTTGAGAGCGATTGTGCTATCACCATCCTTTTTTCCTTTTAAAACATTTGCAAACCAAACAAACCGCCCCGCTTCAAAACTCATGCGACAATTTAATGGATTTTGAAGCGAAGGGATTGCTATGATTTGCATATGTGTTCACAGAAAAACGGATGGATAATAGGGGTGCATTTTTACCCAAAAAGTAGGGGTTACAAGATGTGCTAAAGCCTAGAAGAGATAAAGCAATATGTGGTTGAGATAAAATAAAAGGATCCTTATATAAGAGAGGCAGTAAATCCTATATAAGAGAGGCAGTAAATCCTTATTGGTTGAGACATGTGCACACGGATTGGCGACAGCTAATTTTGGACCGTTGGATTAAGAAGGTATAAGATTTGATCTATGGTTATGAGGTGATATTGTATGGATGATTGTGCTTGTTATATGTTTATGTAGTTGTGTTTTAATGGTTTATTTAATCAACCGTAACTTGAGTTTGACATGATAACTTTTAATAATGTTTTTTTAGTTTTGTAGGGAATTAAGTTTCCTTTGTATTGAGCGTTTACATGCTCGTTAACGATACTGGTTTGAGAGATATTTTTAATAGTTGATAGTTTTAAGCGATTTTACGAAATATTTAATGCTCATTGTTTATGATTTTCTTTGTACTTCTAACTCTTTAGGTATATGACCTTTTTTTCTGATATATTATGAACTAGGTCTCTACCCGTCCGATGGACGGTTTTCTCAATAGCTGATCAAAATTATAAAACTGTATATTGATTGTCAAAGATTCAATAATTATACCATATAAGACACACTTTTTAACGCGTATATGAAAAGAAGTATACTGTAAAAGAATAATGTGATATGCTGGTTGCGTGGTTAAGAACTCATTTGTAATATTAATTAGAGTATCCCAAATAAGAAGCAATAAACAACAAAAAAACATCTAATTCGGGTAACACTAAGAAAACACTGAAAATGGTAAAATATAAATCTTTACATAACAATTTAGTAAGTTTGTATGCATTAAATTTACAGTTTGGCGGGTTTTGCCCCATTCAACATGTTTAAAGTATGCAACTGTACCCAAAGTGACCCATTAACTGTTAAATAGGTCAAGTTTGACATCGACAAAATCTAACAATCACATATTTTGATTATGCTCTAGAGCGTATGCATTAAACAGATCTTGTCTATAGCGTATATCTGTTTAATGTAAGCAAAATATTCTTCGCATACAAAAAGTGAAAATTGTACCAGATTATTCTCCGTAGGACATAACCATGCCCAAAACAAATCATAGAAGACACGATCCGGCTACGTGTCATCTATCACACTATTCTATGTTTAGGGTTTCGACCACATATGTACTTGTCAGTCACGGAGACTTTTGACCACGAAGTATTCCTTCTTGCCCACTTACAAATGTCGAATTAACATTCCAACGCAATGACTTCAAAAGCATATGCATTTCCCTTCTCATGTTGGACTGGTATCAAGCAATCAAGTTCTTTCCTGGTCTCAAAATACTATCAATCTCAACTTTAATCAAGTACCTGAATAGATACATCATATCAAGGTTTCAGTAGTATCGTAAATTCATTGATCAACCTAGCTTATTTTAAACTTAGTTAATCAAAGCCACCTACAGGTTTGGTGCAGGATTGAAGAATTTGAAACAATGGGTACTATAGGTTTAATTATAACCATAAGTTCGTAGGAATCTGAGCCTAATGCATTTGCATCAGGGGAGAAAATCATTAGAAAAATTGATTTTAGCACATGGACATAACGTAATATAAAGAGAGAATAGTAATTTATTTTTTTAGATCATACACAACATTTGAAAAACTTATATTTACATAAATATGAAAGATAGAATAGTAAAACATAATGATCATTAGTTTTTACAAAGACCATAAAAGATGAAGTTAATTAAACGGCATTTTAGTGAGACTATACACGTGCATGGAATTAAGCTTGAATATAAATCTATCCTTCGGATTACATGAAAACATATGTTACATAAATCTAACTAACTGCATACACAGAAGGTGGAGACAAAATGTGCTCCTGTTAAAAAAGTGTTTGAACATATACCAAATACGGTCTTGCTTGCAAGTAGATAGTTATGCGGTTGGCTTGCACAAGGATACTTGTTTTCAAAAAGCTCCAATCTGAATGCTTATGCTTAATATATTAATTCCTCCCTAGAAAATATTTCTTAATAATGAAGATTAACCCAAAAACCCTTTGATGCCCACTGGCACACCAGGGACGGATGTTGTACTCACCTAGCTTGAATAACAATCAGAAGATGGTAGTGCGGTGTAAGTGTTGATGCTTTTTAGCTTTTCTTTGTATAAGTCTTCTGAAGTAAGCTTTAACAAAACACCCAAAAAGTTCTTAATAGCTATCCTAATATACAGAAAAACACCAAAACTTACACGTTACATGAATACTGATATGACTTTCAAACTGCACCCATTTACCATGACTTCCTGATTTAAATTCTACACAGTGACTTCTTGTTGAGCAGTACCTATGTTAGCTAAAAGCCATAAATTAAGCTTATAAGTCACATGAATACTGATATGCACCCATGAATCCAATTTGACAAAGTATTAATAATGTCAGTTCGAAAACAAATTGTTATAAGTCGCAACATATTACCTCTTCGAATAGTTTGGTAATTGAAAGTATGCGGCTAAAGTCTTGAAAATCCTAAATATGTAGCAACATGCCAACATCAACCTATAATATACCAAACATGTGTGATTATTATCTTGATAAACCATTTAAAGTCAAAAAATTAAACAACATTAATAAAAATAGCCAGATATATAAAGGTGATGAACAACAACTCAAATAAATATAATAAGCAATCCGTAACAGAGTCAAATCAGACTTCAATTGGTAAATAATTCTAATAAGCAATCGCAAAGAGCCTGTAATAAGTTTTCAACAGGTAATTCTTTAAAGCCTGTATGAGCATAGTAGATTAAATAAGCAAAGCTTAACCAGCCCTTAAAAGTAGTTGTTCCAATATAATCCCTCTTACCTTTTTACTGCATAAGTCGACTATATCTTTACAGAATTTAGCACGAAAAAGCTTCACATTCTTTACCTGCACATTTTAATTCAACGGATTCGCTCAAAAGTTGAGGCCTCTTCAAGGAAACTTATTAATTTTGCAAAAGCTTGCTAAGCCGCACAACAATAATTTTACAACAGATCACGTCAATGACGAATAAGTTTTAGAACTCACGAGTAATAAAGTGAGAAACCCACGAGTAATAAAGCGATAAGTCAATGATTTTAATGAACTGAAAATATCACGACTAAATACTTTTATACAAAGTTGATTATTGATGATGTATAGCGTAGTATAGAATTCACTCCTTTGTTTCACTATAAGTCAATGATTTTTCTATTTACTTGTACAATGTAATCAGGTCAAATACCTCAGAAAGCACCGTATCAATCTACGTACACACGCACAATTACATCTCATCAGTTGGCATTTAATAATGGAACTCTTAAGCAAAGAAAACGTAGTACTTAAAACGGACCCATAAAACCAGAAAAACAATCTAGTAGTCAAGCCACTACCAATACAGAAAAAAATATTCACTTGCTTTAGAAGTAGCCAATACTCGTGGTGCCACATACTTGGTTTAATAGCCACATCATTGTTCATAGCAAAATACAACTGATTGCCTGACAAAAGATTATAGATAACATCTTAAACGAAATACACACTTCATATACTGATAGCAACCGTGAGAACATACATACGCACTTCATATATTTATAACAGATAACCAATCTTTTATTAAAAAACAGTTATAAAGACACTAAACCTATACCATTGTGTTTACTCACATTTCTCATTTTGTGTGTCAATTTGATGAAGAAACTAACACGTTAACCAACTTGGCTCTTTTATTAAAAAAGAGTTATAATCTTGAACGTAGTTAGCCAGGGGCTAGGTGTGACAAGTTTAAGTTAGGCATGTTATGGCTATCTAAGCATATCTTCTAATTAACTACAAATTCTTCTTGACAATAAATGTTTCTTGTAATCTAATGCGATCAAACCTGTTTTAATCTACAACGCCAATGACCACTTTTGACCAGTTTTGACCCGTCCAACCTCTACTTAAACACAATTTTAGGACATTAAGTGAGTAGATTGACAGTCTCACCTAGACTACAACATTAAAAAAACAGAAGTGTAGTTAGATCAAGATTTAGACGTTAAACTAATATTTCTTCAATAATAAAATCAGTAACCAATTATGATCTTATGTACGTGTCGCGGTGTTTTAAGACCAAGTTAATAATAGAAAAAACCTTCTCGG
>JANFOE010002435.1:0-70234 GCA_025667525.1 Glebionis coronaria | reverse complement strand
GTTTCCGGTTTAGTCGTAAAGGACGTTAAATTATAATCGTAAGTCCTAATCTCTTCTCGTAAATTTGTGAGTTTATGAACCAACACAAATTTAAAATCCCAAAATAATATTCACGGATAAATTTATTTTCTGAAATGTCGGGCTGTCTCCAAAGACGGTGTATGTAAACGTAAGCACGTAACGTAGAATCCTCCGGTTTAGACGTAGTCGATGCTACTTCAAGACGTAAACCCAAATTTCTTCCCAAAATAAGTGAGTTCAGAATATAACATTAAAATAATGTTTTTAAATAATACTTGAGAATAAAATATCAACCATAAATTGACGGATTGACACAGCATTTACCCCTAAACAGGATCTTTGTCCTCAAAGATCATCTTATCTTACTACTCGCTTCTTATAGAGTTAAATCCATGTGGGTATTTCCTCCACATTCTGTCTTTTCTCACAAGTGTAATTCATTACAATACGCGAGTTTCATCAAACATAACTACGGGAATAAGATCAGGCTTAATATTGACTTACTTTCTCTATCCATGATGTTCACGGGTTTTTGATGAATGCAACTTTTCGCCGATCTAAACTTCATCAAGAAGTGATTAGATTCTCACTTGATAGACATTTTATCAAGTTCGATATACGAAACATAATTCACGCAGCTCTTGAAGTCCTAGGGTAGATCCAGCTTATATGCCTTTCAAATCAATCTTTTACATAATCTCAATGGTCCCATACAACGGGGACTTATATCCCATGATCTTTCAGATCGTCAATTCATTTTTCCATGGTTAAATTTTTTGGCATAACTTCGCTACCCATCTGGCACTTCAAGATCTACATTTCATATTCATATAACCTCCTGCCCACTACCGGCAGTCAATAATCAGATCCTGATTTCAACAATCATTTCAGGTCTCGCGGGTCGAGTATTTTGTAAGGTTAGGTTCGCCATCATAGGAAACCTTAAACCTAAAAGACATGTCCAACTCACAATGGGTGTATGTCGGGTGTCTTTATCCCAACTCCTGCTTACAGATGCTCTAATATATATCCTCACAAGATTCAATCTCGATCCTAATACGATAGTTTTCAATGATAATCTCTCCAAATGAAAACGATTATACGGTTTATTACCAAAGGTCAATTATTCAAGCATAACACAAGACTTCTAGTGTTTTGTATCGTTACTTTGCCTCGTCCCTTCGATTGGGGTGGTAAATAGTACTCTCATCAAGGTTCGTTCCTAATGACTTCTGAGCAAATCTCTAGAAATTCAATGCGAAGCGAGGATCTTGATAGAGATGATTGGTACGGCACACTATGTTTACATAACTCCTTAAATACAAAAGAGTCAATTTCTTCATCCAGAATCTATCATCAACAGGAATGATATTAGCAGATTTGGTCAGTCTGTCGATGATGACCCAAATCGAATCAAATTCAGATGATGACCTTTGCAATATTAGACGTTTACTAATGTATGAGACGGTGTTTTGCCTTCATAATTTTCCATCAGTACAACTTCTTCAGATAAAGATACATTAAATCAGAAATAGCATGAATAGAATACTTAAACCTATGAGATTCCAACATAACTAAATCTCGAAATCCTCCATATTTCGGCCACCATATGCGGCCTTTTAATCATTTAACGCCATTGGTTTCTCAATTCTAATGGTTCACATTAGCCGCGAACCCCTTTTTATTATCTATATTATCCTTTCTATATTAAGTGTCAGTATCTACATTCACTTTCCTAGATGGAATAAATATCATGACCATTTATTCAAAAATTCTTTCTACATATTTTCTAAGTTTTAATTTCATCTCAACTATCATTTTTATTAGTTTTGCTCAATCCGACGTTTAAAGCGTCGATAAATATTACAAGTAATCAAATAATAAATATTTAATTTTCATGAAACGTCAACGTCAAAAATTTTAAATTCCTTAGTTCGACAAATTTTATAAAAATGTTCAAAATAAATTTGAATTTTATTAACACGATTTTTGGTTGATTTATTGAAAATACTTAATAAGATCCGTAAATGTTCGAAAAATCTTTGTTTATACTCAGGTCAAAATTTTCTTAATTGAAAAGCGTAAATTATCGTTTCAAATTTCAAGTCATGGTTTAAATGGTTTCCTCAATCCCTCTTAGGTTGTCTTGAGGTATACACAAACATTTACCCCTAAACAGGAGTTTAGTTAAATGATTTAGTTATAAGGAATAATTCCTTAAAAATCCTTTGTTAAAACATTTGTCAAAACATATTTACACCTCCTTTTTGGTATAACCCTAAGCCTTAATGGCTCTAATTTTTGAAAAGTCAATATAGATCCCATTATCTTATTAATCACACGGTCAAATCATGTAAAGGATTAAGCCGTTAATCACATGTTAAATACTCAAGGTATAGGTTTTCACTACTCGGCCAATTCAGGGCAGTCTATAAATAATTATTAACTCATTCTTATTCTTATAAACAAACAGATGGTTCTTAGCGATTACGAGCATGAATTTATCAAATTACATCCTACACACGTGATTCACCAAATTTATGAATGCTACATGTATATTAGTCAATCCAAACGACATCACGTGAAACTCATAATGTTCATTACAAGTTCTGGATATAGTAATTGGAATAGATAATCTTTTTCGCGGACGCGAAGTTGATGATAACCATGCCGTGGATCAAATATTCAGAACATACGCTAGAACCTTGTAAATGATCGAATAATCTATCATCTTGGGTAGTGGATATAGATTTTTAATCGTCAATTTACCTAGTTCACGGTAATCAATAAATATAAGAAATAATAACACCATAGCTCTTCATGATGACGAGCTTGGTAGAATAAAAGTCTTCTCTGACCACTCTCTCAGTTGTACGATAATTCTTTTAATTCAGATGGTGCTGACGTACAGTGCACATTCCATAGGTGCATCACTGGGAATATAATTAATACCAAATTCAACTTACCTTAATGGCGAAAGTCTAGGTAATTCACCAGCAAATACCTCCTAAAGTTTCAGATAGCAGGAACATCTTTTAATAATTTCATATTAGGTTCTTTCTAGATTACAAAATCTATGATCAGTTTATAACCATTCATGGTATAATTTCAAGTCTAAAAGCAGGATACAGCCACCTATCGGGAATTATTTAAATCACTTTTGATAATTAACATCTTATCTTTTAGGGGATTTCTACTCGAGTTCCCATCAATTAAGACAATGTCGTCATGTCATAATCAATCAATATATTCTACTGGCATTACCAACTTTTCATTTTTATTGCCGTCGATAAGATGTGAACTTCTCAAAAGACTAATAATAACTCATAATCCTTCACAAATTCAAGGATATATGGAGACACAACTATCATTAAAAGAGTAAAGTCAACGCATAATCTACGCGAGAGAATTTCAAATCAGATACAGACGAAAACATTTAATGTATGAATATATCCCATGTTTTCATAATTTGACTACGCATTCAAAAGCTCCTCGGATCGTTACCCAGGTCATTCAAATGAAATCTAATCAAAAGAAATGATAGGAACGTCGATACATCCAATCGGGTATCAACACTTGGTAATCAGATACTTTTCCAAAGAATCTCACCACGGGAGAATTGGATAAGGAGGGGAATATCAATTGTCAATAAAGACAATTTCCACAGATGAGTAAATTCAACTCAAAAGAATAAATAGTACGGACACATATGTTGGTGTCCCTAACACTATGTCCCTATTTTTTTTACTTCTTACAGATCTCATAAAATTTAATCTTTCACAATCTTAAAAGAAAATGTTGTGTTTATTAATCAGTTTTATGGTGACTACTAATCAGCCTTGCATGGTCTACTCCAAATTGTATGTAGGCGCGCAACTATATACAATTTCAAGATTAACGATGCAATACTCAGTTCGTCAAAATTTTATCATCATGTTTATAATAAAAACATTTTCATGCTTAATTCTTAAATAAGAATCAAGAATAAATTTACAAATATTTTCTTTGTTATGAAAACAATTAAGTTTTCCAAGGTGTTTTATAAACAACTTCATTTCGATAACGATCACTTATAAATCTCACTTTGAATGATCCTTATAGTGATGAAAATTCAATTTTTCTCAAGGGATACTATTTTATCTTATAAAAATAATGAGTGATCTGCAAAACAGTGATGAAAGCTTGTTCACCAAGAACTAACTACAATATGCTAGGAAATGAGCTTTAGCCAAATAATCATGAGGTTCATGACCTCGATGGCACTCAAAAAGAATAATCCACAACGTAAATCAATTCGAGATGAGTACTTGTTCAATGGTTGCATCACTAATGCGAGCATTAGAGACAAGCAAGAAAAGATAGATAACATCAATACATGTAGAATTTAGCAATCAAAGGTAGTCTTTTTATTAATCACAAACAAGTCAAAATTGTACTGTAACACATTACGTATCACTATGTCATACAATTCCAAGAACTCATCCTACCAACTGATGTCTCAGTTAAGTTAGGGATTTTTAAAAGATACCACAATGAATACTAATCTACAAGAGTCATTAGGTGTTCCAGATGTCCCAGAAGATCCATCGGTCCTAATTCAAAAGAAGATTTCTTCAATTTATTTCTTGGACACTAGGCATCCTCATTATTGGACAATGGCCTAGGAACAACCCTTAACACAAACCAATAATCAATTAAAACCTTATAATTCAATCACAGAACTTAATGACTTCCTCTTAACAATCTTATATTCCATACAGGTTAAGTTTTATTTCATTCAAGTTTCAATTAACTTATACTCAATGCAACATCCTACCTCATTCTCCAATACTTTCAACCTTATTCTTAGACCTTAATAGGGCAATAAAAGCTCGATATGAACAACACTTAATTTCCAATCCTATAGCTCTTACAACAATGGTTATCAAATGAGTCACTAGTATGAAATGACTTGATCATTCGATTAGACTTCTCGAAAAGGTACTAGTGGCATGAGGCTTTTGGGTAATGGTTCCAATGACAGCCTCAAGTGCAACATTCACCCTTTAAATTTCAATTTAAGAATTGGGTGACAACGAATCAAATGACATCTTTCTAGTTGGTAACGTTTTGTCAAACTCCACTCTATAAGGAAAAATCGTCATGATATCGATATCAAATTTAATCTCGCCAATTCTTCTTTAATATCTTAATCAACTAATTCCAACATTTCTACGAATATCAACCATTTGTTGGGATCATAAATATCCACAACTTGGTTTAGATCTAGAATAGCTAGAATTACTACGAGAATAGCTTCGATTGATTAGCTAGGGGAGTTAGGGTACCTTGTGACAATCTACGTCATATAAATACCTCATATAAATATAAAAATAATCATCGAACAATCATGTAATCAAATTACATCATATATATATATATAATCCAAGTTATATATATATATATATATATATATATATATATATATATATATATATATATATATATATATATATATATATATATATATATATATATATATATATATATATATATATATATATATATATATATATATATATATATATATATATATATATATATATATATATATATATATATATATATATATATATATATATATATATATATATATATATATATATATTAAAATAACACTTCTCAGTCTGGCCTTGTCGGTAACTCGGGAATTCTTCGGCACTGTTATAGTCAAAAGATTTTTAGACATTTTGTGAAAAATGTTTTTAGTTAAAAGATTTTAAAATGTTTTATTCAAAACCTTGGTTTTAAAAATCTTTCGTTCGCTATAACGAGAGCTCTGGTACCAACTGTAACACCCCCAAATTTACACAATTCAATACAACGGAAGACTCGTTGGTGTTATGGGATAGAACATTACTCACATCATAGACAACGCTTATAAATCGCGTCGTTTAATAATAAAGCATTTCCATTCATAAATATCAAATTTACATAGGTGCCAAGTCATTGTATTTCGTACAGGTTTTACAAAGCATTTGAATGGAAATTATTATTTAAGTGCGGGCCATGAATTCTTGTTGTCTTCTCGAGAATTACCTTCAAGTACCTGAGATAAAACATGTTAAAAGAAAAGGTCAGCGAAAACGCCGAGTGAATTCATAGAGTTTAATGAAATCCATCAATATAACATCGGTATAAAATTATTACCGAAAATCATTTTGTACCAATCTTTATTATAAGCCATAAAATAGCCAAAGTCATTTTATACAAATCCTTATCAAAAATTATAATATAGGCTTTTGCCTTCAAAATCATTATACGAACCATTGTCGTTAAAACATCATACAATACGTTTTATAACGTTGTATAGAGTTAAATAAAAACCGTTATATGAATATGGTTATATAAAACCAAAGCACTAACATAATATCAATAATAAGACCCCGTATTGCTAGTCAGACAATATATCGTAATTCGGTGCGTATAGCAGTATTTCGTTAATTGGATTATTATAAGCCGCATGACATTGTTACCTTACTACAACAAACAACGGGTAGCTAGCCCGAAACTCAATTTGCCCATCCAAATTAGCGCGTCGTCACTATAATCACACTTGTGTAAATCTTCTCATACATAAATTCGCTTACCAATCAATGTGGCACGACGGGGATCAACCGTCAAGGCGCGAATTGGGGTGATCGTCCCCAAATAGTACTATTATATGCATAAGCGTCTACCAAATCCCGGTAGTTCACAATTCATGCTAATGGGACTTTTAGTGACATAACCTAACTTTAATAATCCATTTCATTTCATCTATCGGGTCATTTAATCATTCATTGGGTCATAAAATCATTCGGGTCCAATCAATAAACAGACAATCGGGACAAATGGTGTCCTATTTTATCAAAACTAACATATTATCTCCCTCGCGGGTTTATAAAACATTTCATAAAAACATTTAAAAGAGTGTGAAGCTATGAACTCACGTTGATGTGGGAAAGCGGGTTATCGGCAATTCGGATGTACGGTACGTTCTTCAATCACGGAAACCTAGACAAATAATACTCGTCTTAGACTTTTGTCCAATGACTTTATCAAAATAACAATTATGTATACATATGATGATTTTATATATATGATGATCAAGTGGGTTTATACATTCTTATTTACTCATTTTAGTGTTCTGTATTGGTAACTTTTATACTAGTTTACTAGTTTTACTTATTTACATGTTTTAGGTCCAATAAGCCTATTATAAGTTCATTACCTTAAATTAGACCATTTTATGCTTTTATTATCAGTATCATACTTTTCATGTTGGGCCCAAGTGGGTTAAGCCCAATAATTAAATTTATAAGTGTTTAGCCCATTTAGTTGGATTATTAGTCCAATAATGCTAACTTAGCCCGTTAATGTCCGTATGTTATATAGTTTTGGTTTTATCGGTTTTTACTTGTATTAAGTACTTATATATCAGTATATGACTTTTAAAAAGTTTACATTAGACGGGTCCGACCGTCTATGTTTTAATTGACGAAAAACGTTAATTTTACGATATTAGCCGAAAAGACGTAAAAATCATGTTTATAGTTTTTATAACTTATAAAACTTACCAAACTACCATTTTTATAAAATGTCCATTTATTTATCCTTATACATATTTATATAAATGTAATATATAAGTTAGTGGGTTTTAATTCACATTTTATACTATATTTATTTGAGTGCTTATATAATAATATTAAACTTTAATTTCACAAAATCAGTCCTAAATTTTAAGTTCACTTAAATGTCCATATCTAGAGTCATATATGGAGATAGGACCTCAAATGATTATCACAGAAACAACATGATATGTGCTTCATTTTATTCCTTTATAGCTACTGATGAATCAACCTCTAAATATTTTAATAAATTCATCCAAAACAGTGTAGGCAGATTTGCACTCCAAACTTGTTTTGATCATATCTCACTCATATTTATGATTCCATTGCTTGGCCAACTCTCACATGTGTATAACAACTAATAATTACTGTATATTGATTCCACTTTACCATTTTATCAGTTTATCATTTGGTTACTTACTGTTTTTATACAGCCATCATATTTAGCAAGATTTTAACCATTTTACATGTGGTTTTCCATCTTTTTAACCATATTTATCAAATCTATCAACACCAAATCTCCACATAATATTTTTAATTATCATTCATCATCATATACATATACATAAATAAATAAATTACAAGGTTACATAATCAAAATAACAAAAGGATAGGAAGAACAATCTTTATACCACCAAGATTAAGTAGCTTATGATCAAGGCTTGGATTTTGATGGAAGAACTTGTGATAGACCAACACCAACTTTGAAGACCACCAATATTTGTAAACTTCTTGTAGAAATTAGCCCTTGAAAATCACCAAATCTTCTCCTTGGATGTTAAAATCACCACCAATCAATAGAGCTTGAAAAGGGCTTCATCATATGTGTGAATAACATATGATTTCATGGTTAAATTTGATCAAATGAGGGTGTTTTAGGGTGATGGTGGACGAATTTTTGAGAGAGAGGGAGGAGAGTATGAGTGGTTTGCATGTATGTGTTTGTGTGTAAATGGTTTGGATGAAAAGTGGTTTTGTGTTGGTGTAGCTTACTTTGTAAGCTTGAATGGACAAGTGTAACTTGTTAGTTACAAGTTTGCCACATCATGGATGTGGTATCCTTGTTTTGGCCGTCCCTTTTGAGTGGGGTTGGGCAAGATTTATCTTGTCTCATCCCACTAATTTACGGGTACTCCTCGATTCTAGTTTCCTCGATTTGCGTGCCCTCGGGTCATTTTACAAAAAAACGTTTTTATAAATTATGAATCAACGGCACAAAACGAATCTAATAAAAATTGTCTCATCAAAAACGGAGTTCAAAAACGTAAATATGTAATCCTAAGGTTTCCGGTTTAGTCGTAAAGGACGTTAAATTATAATCGTAAGTCCTAATCTCTTCTCGTAAATTTGTGAGTTTATGAACCAACACAAATTTAAAATCCCAAAATAATATTCACGGATAAATTTTTTTATCTGAAATGTCGGACTGTCACCAAAGACGGTGTATGTAAACGTAAGCACGTAACGTAGAATCCTCCGGTTTAGACGTAGTCGATGCTACTTCAAGACGTAAACCCAAATTTATTCCCAAAATAAGTGAGTTCAGAATATAACATTAAAATAATGTTTTTAAATAATACTTGAGAATAAAATATCAACCATAAATTGACGGATTGTCACAATTATAATGCACCAAAAATACAAGAGATACTAATGATATAGTTTGTATTCTCTCACGGGTAACTATAATGCATTTACTTATAATGTATCAATGTTATAATTCTGTTGCATTAAGCTTATAAATTACTCCATCATTCGTGAAGCACAAAACTTATAACTATGATGCACTGGTTAAGTTTGGTGCATTAAGATTTTAACTTACTACATCATAGTTATCCATATAGAAAATCAATGTTATATTATTAGTAATCACATGTATTTTTGGTGTGTGATAGTTATAATTTGTCACATCGTAGTTTTAAATGTGTTGCATCATATATATGAGAATTAAACCATAATTATAAGTTCTGTGAAGGAATTATGATGCAATAACTTAAACCGTGATGCATTAACTTATAAATATGATGCTCTAAAACTTATAACTGTGATGCACTATATTTTTATTGATGTGTTGTATTGAATCACACTAAAAATTTCACTGCATCAAGACTCTAAATATGGTGCATAACGGTAATAAATTAGTTTCTTATTCTTGATGTACTAAATCAACTAACTGTGACGCACAAGATTTTTTTCCATAATAGTTTCCAAAAAAAATAATTATGAAAAAAAAACATTCGGAAAAAAAAATTTGAAAATTTTTTTTAAAAAAAATTATTTAAAAGAAATTGAAAAAAAAAGTCTAGAAAACAATGAAAAACTAATTTCGAAATAAAATATTTTTTGAAAAAAAATACTTTTTGAAAAAAAAATAATTTTTGAAAAAAATAATATTTTTTGAAAAAAAAGATTTGTAAAAAATTTTCGATTTTTTTTTTGATTTTATTTTAAAGAGATGATGTTTGATAATGTTGTGAGAAGGTGACACATGTCACTCCTACATTCATCCCTTCTTTTTTATTTATTCTATTATAAAGATTGTTTTATTTTACCCCAACTATATATATATATATATATATATATATATATATATATATATATATATATATATATATATATATATATATATATATATATATATATATATATATATATATATATATATATATATATATATATATATATATATATATATATATATATATATATATATATATATATATATATATATATATATATATATATATATATATATATATATAGATATATATATATATATATATATTTATATATGTATATATATATATATATATATGTATATATATATATATATATATATATATATATATATATATATATATATATATATATATATATATATATGTATATATATACATATATATATATACGTATATATATATATATATATACATATATATATATATATATATATATATATATATATATATATATATATATATATATATATATATATATATATATATATATATATATATATATATATATATATATATATATATATATATATATATATATATATATATATATATATATATATATATATATATATATATATATATATATATATATATATATATATATATATATATACGTATATATATATATATATATATGTAATATATATATATATATATATATATATATATATCTATATATATATATATATATATATATTATATATATATATATATATATATATATATATATATATATATATATATATATATATATATATATATATATATATATATATATATATATATATATATATATATATATATATATATACGTATATATATATATATATATATGTATATATATATATACGTATATATATATATATGTAATATATATATATATATATATATATATATATATATATATATATATATATATATACGTATATATATATATACGTATATATATATATATATATGTAATATATATATACGTATATATATATATATATATATATATATATATATATATATATATATATATATATATATATATATATATATATATATATATATATATATATATATATATTATATATATGTGTGTAGAGAGAGAGAGAGATGGGATCAATAGAAAACTTCATCTTGATGGAAAACTTAGAAAACCCCCTCCCAACCGTTGGATCAAAGGCACCTTCCCCTCCTTTTTACACCAAACTATATGTGTCTGATTGTAACTTTCTCTTTTTTCAGGGATCTGTTTTGTAAAATTACAAAACTTGCAACTTAATCTGTTTTCTCTCACAGTCACCACCACCGTTCACCACCACTATTCACCATCACCATTCATCACCACCGTTCACCATCACCATCCCCACTGTTCACCACCACAGTTCACCATCACCATCTCCACCGGTCACCACCACTCTGCTCTCTAATCAGATTCATTATTTGAGTTTAAAAGTAAGTTCTTTTTAATAATTTTTAATATTACCTCAAATTAATATGATTTTATTAATCTTCTTTTGCATGTATATGATTGAATTTTGGAATAATTTGTTTCATTCTTGTGTTTTTATTAATATAAATATGTTGTATTAAGTGTTTACTTTTATACCCGAAAAGAGTTTATATGAAAGTAAATACAAA
The DNA here is from genome assembly GCA_025667525.1 of Glebionis coronaria. NCBI lineage: Eukaryota > Viridiplantae > Streptophyta > Magnoliopsida > Asterales > Asteraceae > Glebionis > Glebionis coronaria. Next base: position 58,416 of record JANFOE010002435.1, on the reverse strand, counting down.
TACTAGTTAAAAATACAGAACACGAGGTGTTTGGTAAAATGTGTCAATGAGATTTGATTCATGTGATGCCTCATAATTTTTCATCGTGATGAAATTTTATATAACCTACAACTGCTATGTCGAAGACTATGGTCTCCCTTTGTCGAAATAATATTTGATAATGGCATTAGCTTCTAACTTTCCAATAGATATCACTGAAACCTGAGTTTGTGGTTTTATAGGTTCCTTTGTTGAAATAATATATCATCATTATGTTATTACTCGTATCAGGAACCATGGTTGCTTCATAAATTCCATCACTTGAAAGCTTTGTTGCAAAAAAATTACCCGAAGATGGTCAAATTACTGAGAATGGACCTGAGGTTCCTCTATATGCAAAGTACAAAGACGAGATATGGTTTTAAAGCATCGCACTTGGTTACGGCAATCATTTGTGATACTAACTTTATCTCGCATGTAAATTGACTTAGCACTTGTCACGACAGTCATTTGGTTGGTTGATTTGGTGTTTCAAAATGGATCTGTTGTAGCTGCAATATTGAAGTTCATTTCAGCTTAAGAAGGAAGACTAATGTGTGGGTTAACATGACTTATTAACTAAGCGCCATGTGACAAATATTTCTCAGGTCAGATTTGTTTATATTGTTGACCAACTTTAAGATCCACAATGAGTAGCTTAGTCACCCAATAGATCGCCTCTGAATTTTTAATGGCTTGTCATAGATCCTAACGTAAAACAAATGCACATCGTTCTCTGTTGTCCATATACACATGGCGTCGTTCATATTGCACGTTTCACATTTACCCATCAGAAAATGATCATCTCTTACTATTGTTATATGAATGATTTCAGTTGAAGAAGAATTCAACAGTGGGTGGGATTGACTACTATATAACTAACACCTTTGGAGAGGCCTTATTCGATTCTTGCAAGGAAGTAAAGTTCGGTACCATGAATTCTTGGGCTATTGAGTTTGGTGGTGCTGGTGCTACAAATTTCAAAGGTAACTTACCTCATTTTCTCCCTGTAACCACATATTAATGCACAAACTTACACATGTGGTATCCTTCTGCTTTCCTGTGTGAAATAGTTAGTGAGAGTAACTTGCCATGTGTGTATTTTTTTGGCAGAATGGTTTGCTTTCATTAGTCGAAAAGCAGCTCTTAATATACCGGGTTCACCCTATGCGATAAATTTTTGGCGAGATGATGATGAATAAGTTGGAATAAAGCCTATGAATCTCACTGTTTACTAAGGTGGTGACACATCACTAGGTTTTTCTTGTGGTGATTGTCCTTCGGCTCCTGTTTGTTCCATTTCCACTCCCATACAAACTCACAAAAAGGGTTCATGCTCAGTGAGGATTGGCTCTCTTGAGGATTGGCTATTTGATAATTTGAGCGGGAGTGGGGCGAAACATCTTTTACCTGTCTATGATTAGATTAAGGTATGTAACAAATTTCGATTATAAACTTATATCTATGATTAGTTTAGGGAGCTGATTGGACTAAAATTGGATAAAAGTGTAGTGATGCGTAAGTTTGTAAATAGTTTAGCTGTGTTAAGTGCCTGTGTGAAGTTCTTTCTTGGTCGTGACAGGGCATTTCGACATAACCAAGATGAAACACATTTGACACGATAATATATATTCGTAAATGATAAAAAAATAGATGCCCTAATAAGTTCATTTATGTACTAATAATTCTCACTGATTCCCTGATAAATACTTACTGATGCTGTAATCCTTCAATCCTCTATGTACAATATAGACTCCCATGATATTTCGATTTCATACTATGATACAAACGGATGCAAAAAAGTACTTCAAATGGATGCCCTGTTATGAAACATATTAATTGTTTTTACTATTTATTCACGTATATATACAAATGGAATTTACCGGATGCAAACAAGATAATCTGAAGCTTATCTTAATTTATATTAATTTATACAAAGAGTGTTAACATGGTGTATATGTAATGACTTTTAGGAAGAAGAGAATCATACTTTGGTATACTTTTTTCTAATTGAGATTTATACATGTGATTTAAACTATTATGGCCTAAATTTTGTGAATATATATTAGTTACACAGTGATGACCTAATAAATTGAGGCAATATATTAAATTTGATGAAAACGCTCTTTAAGACAATTATATCAACTTCAGGTTTTTATTGCTACGGTATGTATCACTACTTTACCACAAGAGATGCCAGCTAATCTCAAAGAGGTCACATCGAACAAGCTGCCATTATTACAGTGATAATGTGATAGTTATGTGCTTGTAGAGTAACCAAATTGTTTGAATGAACTGCCATTATTACCATGATAATGTGATAGTTATGTGCTTACAAACTTTGATTCATATCAGTATTCATTTACGGAAGTGGTTATATTTGTGTAGGTTAAAACATGGGTCGAGTTACTAAACACATTATGCACCAACGAAAAGGTTGAGCTAGAACTTATTTACAACGATGCAGCTCCAGCAGGCGCTCTAGAATATGGTGATAAGTTTGCTTTAACGATTCCGGAAAACATTTGATACATTGCAGTTTGCGCCATTGATGAAATAGTGGCAGAAGTACCATGCATAAGAGCAGGAGCATCATCCATAGGAGCAGAAGCACCATGCATAGGAGCAGAAGCACCATCCATAGGAGCAGATGTACAATTCATAGTGAATGAAGGGGATGTCGATCTTGTAGATGTCGAAACAATCAGAATAAGGTAATGCCTATGATGAATATGATTGATTTGACCATGGCTGAAACTATATCAGAATAAGGTAATGCCTTAAAAATGTTATGACTTATATGTATTCTAAATATTTATTAAATGTTTGTGAATAATTTCTTTGAGATCGCGTAATAGCGTGTTTGTAGGATGACATGTAGAGAAAATATCATAAGTTTCAAATCTAAGCCTATCTATCCCTTCTTTTTTTAGCTGACCTCAATGAACAATGATGGAAATGGCTTACGTCCACAATCCCATTTAAGTGTAGATCCATCTTCACCCAAGCAATAATGTAGATGCATTCATATATAAGGATAACTTAATTTGATGGTCCTTTTGTTAACAAACCGATGCACTTTTTTATCAATAGAATTTATGGATTTTAACTCTATGGATGAGACTTTAAGGAATGAATCTGAAGGTGCTAAATTATATTGCAATTCTGTATCTTGTAACATAGTATATGACCATGGTCTTAATTTGTAGGTCTACAAGCAGTCAATAAACTTCTGCTCCGAGTCATTAGTGGTTTGGAAGACATTGTTAATTGCAGCTTCGAACAAAAAGCCTAAACCATCTCAAAACTTTAAGGTGTGTTTTCACTTTCTTTAATAAAACAACAATTTGATGTGTTACGGCTAACTTCTGATTTGATAATGTCGCATTTATATCACTTGATTGAGTTAAAATCACCACAGCCTCTGTTGTGTATACACAGGCCCATAGATCATATTAAGCCTTTGAATTTCCTCGTGTTGATGTACTCACCAGATGATCCCCTATTTTAAGAAAATTTAAGGTTAGTAGCTGCTTTTACATGTTGTATTCCTTTCATTGAGTCATTTCTATTTATAATAAAAATGTGATTTTGTGTAGGGCTTGTAGCTGTAGTTTATAATATACAAGGATATGCTAACATTTATGAAGATTTAAATCATATCTTGAGATATTCACTCCAATTTCCAGTTTACTATCGGAACTAGTAGGACAATATAACATGCCCGTTGAATTAAAGGATAAAATGGAAAATACATCGACCATTACAAATGCGAAAACAAAAGCCAGTTACCATTAAGCTACTAAATCTGAAGATTAAGGAAAGAGCATACTCTGTAATATTTAAGACCACCTATTTATACTTCCAAACTGGGTGGTGAAATTCATTGTTTGTGGCTTAAAATTGGCAGCTTTGTCGTTTATCTTTTGAGTTAGAATATATATTGTTTGGTTTGTATTCTTGTTTTTTTTATCTTTTGGGTCCCTTTCTCAAGCAAATAAATATCTAGTCCCTAGATATTATATAAAAAGGACTTAAAGGTTCCTGAACCATAACATGATGACACATGTATTAGCATAGCAAATTCAACTACATCTTTTGCTTTGCCTAGGCCAAGATATCAGTAGTGTAAAGTGTCTATACTAAGGGTACATTTTCTTTATTTTGTGGATCGACAATGCTGATGCGGAATGAAGGAAACATGAAAATACACCACCAGACAACTATAAGGCAATGTCGCAATGTTAGGCTTTTTAACATAAAGGATATTATTAGAAACCTTGCATCATACACCAAAGTCCTAACATTTAATGAAACTAACAAAATTTATAAAATTTAGTTATATTTTGTTCTCTTGATTTATCACCGATTAGGTCAGCAAAACTTGCTTGGTTATGGTGGTTTGAAACAGCAGGCAAGAGTAATGCTACACAAGTACACAACCATGCCAAATAATTATGGTCTACCTTTTACACAAGTTGGTGAACAGTTGAAGACCAATTTGGGACATGCTACCAAATTCTGATGTATATAATAATTTTTTGCATAATTAATCACCAGAACAAACTTCCCATCAATAAAGTTCTCCTATTTTTCTTCTAAATCACATTTGCGATATTTACCTACAAAAAACCATTTCTCAATTGAGTCCGTCAATATGTGCACTAACTAAAAATTGAGATAGCTAAATCTCACATCTCGTCATCTACCACCACCACTATTCCACTTCTTAATTGGAAGGATGGCGACTTTCTGTTTGATATTATCTCTGGAAGGATTTCTCGGCAGCTGTAACGGGTTCTAACACGCTCTTTATCTCTATGTCCTTAAGACCGGTCGATGGCTTCAGCTTGAATACAACTCTTGAAATTTCTTTCGACCTGGTGTACCAAAGTTATTTAAATTACATGTTGTATTAGTGAGATAATGTGAGAAATGAATACACCAAGCCTTCAACATAACTATTGTTGGTTTCCCATGAAAATTAAAAATATTTGCATCCTTTAGTAGTCTATGTACGATGCATTATTGAAGAACATGTGCACATAAAATGGTAAAGATTAAAAAGAATGCATAACTGTAATACAACACGTAATGGGAGTCATTCCTTTCAAATTGCATATCTGCAAACGTCTGCTGACAGCTTTTGACAGTTCGTCAACCCGCAAATAATTTTGTTTTCATTGCACATATAAAAGAGGTTCAACTACATTATGATAACAAACATATGCTCTCTGACGATCAAACTTAAAATTAATATAAACTCATTTTAATATCATAAATGCAACAAACATATGAATTTTTTTATTGTACCCTGAATCCTAACCAAAACAAACATATGCACTAAAGTAAATAAACGTATGCCTTAATCTAAGAACATGTAGGAAGGGTATCATATAAAACAACAATGAATTTACCTGAACTTTTTTCACTTCCTGAAACAGTATTTACGCAACAAACATACGAAAACTTGTATATCCTATTTAAGTATTTTAAACAAACATATGCCTTAAATTAAACAAACATATGCCTTAATCTAAGAACATGTAGGCAGGATATCATATGAAGCAACAATGAATTTACCTGAACTATTTTCGCTTCCTGAAACAGTAGTCATATTGACAGCTTCTTTTACGGTAGAAAGCGTAGCAGTTGCAAACAATGTGATAATACTCAAACAAACACCGAATATACCGAGATAAAGTGATAGACCTATGTTTCTTAACTCAGTTAAAACTTGATCATAAAGAGAGTCTTGCAGACCCACCATAGTGAACACATTAGCAACTTTTGTTAGCTCATATCGAGGTAATAACCAGCATACTTTCATTGGGATCGTTGCATTTGGATAATCTACTAACCCCACTTATTTTAGCGGTTTTAAGTTGTTTGATCTCAACAGGTGCTGAAACTATCATTGAAAGAATAGATATGAAGATTCGAGTTCTGATTCTTTAAAGTTAATCAAATGAGAGCTATTGAGTTCAGATTCTTAGTTCTCTAAGTAAATCCAATCCAATCCAATCCAATCCAATGCAATCTTTTTATTTATAAAAAATGTACCTGTAACAAGAGACCATTATGGGTTTCAGATATAACTTCCTGCATTAGAATCTTTGTATGTTCTCAACGAGACCAGAAACATCACCAATTATTGCATAATCGTCAACCACCTGTAAGCTACATGAACCACAACTACAATCAGTACCAAATAAAGTCGTTTATAACAATCTAAATTCAGATAACGTAAATTATCTATGAGCTATGAATGTTCCAGTAAGATCTAGATAAAATGACCCTAAAAAGAACAAGATCAGACTAATAAATTAACGTCTCACAGTAAAAAGCTTGCTTCTTTGAAGTCTTTGCACACTCAAAAAAATATTGAATCCAATTTCCATAAAGCTTTGCGTAGCCGGATCTGCATTAACAGTAAAACATACCTACGTTTGGTATTCTAATATAAGACAACAAACTATTGGAGAAAATCATGGAGGGATGCTTCCAGTAACATATGAAGCATAAAATATGTTATGCGAGGACAAAATGGCATGCAAGTGGATAATTGGTCATCCGTACTCTCATACACATCTAGGAGTGAACTTGCCAAACATGAACTAGATCCTCAACAATTTTTATTGCATGATCAAAATCGATCATGATTTTAACTTCCTTCAGATAAGGGATCACATTTCCTCAAATTTTCGTTCTGTCAACAATGCGCCATTTCCTTGTCTGGTTATATTTCCTAATCCTCTAATCCTCTATGTAGCATTGATATCGACTCACATAATATTTGGATTCCCTAGGTTATACAAATAGATTCACTTAAGTACTTCAAACGGATACACTAATTTACCTAAAACAGATGCAAATAAATTGATGATTTTGGAAGTGACTACTTTGAAATGATAGTAATAGCAGCAATAAAACAATCCAGGTTACTAAAAAAGTGTAAGGAATAGGAGTTCCAATAGATGCAATTATACACTAATTTACCTCAAACGGATGCACTAATTTACCTCAAACGGATGCCATTATACAGAAACTAACAACCTGGTTGTTTAACATACCCTGACTTTTTATAACTTGATCAAACCTCTCCATGATCAAACAATGTCACCATTCTTACAACACTCTAATCTTTAAGACTTGTTTTTTTGACACAATAACATCTATTTACGCCTGAAGTATAGTACAAAATTACTAGGGAATTTAAAAAAAATGTATATCATGAAAACACGCAATAGAAGAAATACTAAAAGTTTACCTTCAAAGAGCAAAAAGACATACAAAGATTGTCTAGCCTTCCAGAGAATAAACTCGTTCTTTGCACCAACGCTAATACTTGGTTGAGTCACATGTTTGTAACTTGAAATCACATATGTCGTCAAGTTTACATCCAGCTTGAGTTGGAAGCATCTACCTATAGAACCGAAATATTCAGATGATCGAATCAGAAATTCAGAATTAGACTGTCCGAGTTAGATATTACCGAAATGTTCAGATGATCAAGATCGGAAATTCAGAATGATATCACACATATTGCCAACCCTCAAACAGATATTATCGTATATTGTAGTTTCATAGATATTATACTACTTCGTGTTCCACAAAATAAGAAACAAATACAATGCTAATGATCAAATAAAATGCACTAACGGCAAAAGAAGAGAATGAAGCTTTTAGTTAGTGATGACATTTGGACTTTCATTGGGCTTCCCAAATCTGAGCCATTATCTAAAACTACTTTATTGAGCTCAGCGTGTCAAAAGTTTCTTATGAGTTTTAATCCTTCACAAATTAGTGTTTAGTGTTTAAAAAGGTATTACTAGTAGCCTAAAATTCACACACACACATGGTTGCAACAAGACCAGAACCTGGTAATATTTCTTTAAGAATACCACTAATACCAAGAAGCATGAACTTTTTTTGTCCTAGAGGAGAGCGAATTGCACATGTGGATCGTATTAAGCCCAACAAACATATGTGCTAAGTAATGCGAAAGACCGTATAAGAAAAAGGTAACTATTTATAAATATTTCATTTAACATAATGCTACAATACAGCAAGGCACAAACGTCCTAGCATAAATTTTAACAAACAGATGCTGCAATTTTAACAAATAGATTCATTAAATTTAATTAACATATTCCGTAAGTTTAACAAACGTATGCCTTAAATTTAACAAACATATTCAAAATTTAGATAATCACCAACTATTTTAAACAATCAAACATTAACATATTGTCTTTAACAAACAAATGATATTTGTACACGTGACCTTTATGCACTGATTGCAGTCAATTTGATGTATACTTTATTTTAGGAAAAACAAAGCAACACAAAATAGTGGAAAGTATTAAGTACGACGGTTTAGGAAAACCGTGCACAAATGACCCTTAATCAAATAAAAAGAGAGAAAGTTCGTTTCCCAAGGAGGTATATGTGTTGTGAGTTAACTTGTGTTTATTTGAGATTAATATTAAGAGAATGGGGATGAGAAGATGAAAAGACGGTTACGTTAAAATTAAACTACGACATAAAAGACGTAAAGTTGTGAAAAACTACCCAAATTAAAAATTATTATACTAAGACCAAAAACAAAATCAATAATTAAAAAGACTAAAAAGAAGTCTAAAATAATATAAATAAAGATAAAAATCCAACAAAGATATTTTAAAACCTTTTATTAATTAAATATTTAATTTTAAATGCTAATTAAAGCCCTAAAATTAAATATAACTAATTCAAATGTCTAAAATATGGTTTTATTGAATAATTACTTAACTTATATTATTAGAAGACTAAAAAGTAATTTTCTAAAAATTAAAAGCTATTAAAACTATTTTTAAAACTCTAAAAATGATTAAAAATGATTAAAACCTAATTAAACTTAAAATAATTATAAAAATAAATCTAAAAGCTATAAAAATATTCTAAAAATGGAAAAGGTCTTAATTAATGCTAAAGAACCTAAGAAAAATGAAAAAGAAAGAAAAATAAAATTTTGATTTTTTAATAATAAAATAATATTAAAATAATGCTAAAAATAAAAAGTTAATAAAATTAATTCTAAAAAATTTCTAAAATCTTAAAATAATCTAATTAAGAGAAAAACACAAATTAAAGTTCCTAAAACCTTTTTTATAATTTTATAAAAATAGTTAAAGTTTATAAAAAACCTTAAAATATTATAAAATTAAAAATTAAAGTTTATAAAACCAAAACTTAATGTAAACCTCAAAATATTTATTAAAAAGCTAAAAACTATTTTTCCTAAAAATTAAAAATCTTTTTTCTATTTTTTATAGATTTAATAAAAACCGGGTATTAAATAAATGCTAGAAAATAATAAAATAAAGGGAAAAATATAAAACCAAGTTGGAAAAATCTCTAAAGCTAATACTCTTCTAAGAAAAATAAAAAGAAACAAATTTGCTTAATGAATAAGCTGGAAAATAGGAATTAAGCTACGGCTTTATTTAAGCTAACAAAAAAGGAAACGTGTTAAATATAGTTTGAAAACAAACTATCACGTAAAAAACCATCTAGATCAGTGGTAGAGCACTTAACCCTCCAGCGAGAGGTCTAGTGTTCGAGCCCACTGCGGGTGAGTTTTTTGCTCTTTTTTTCTTTTTTATTTTTTACTTTCCAAACCAACAGTGACCTTCTATAAGCTTATAAACACAATCCACTTCCTTATTTATGCAAGATTAAGTCGAATCAAAGATCAAAACTTGGACAGGTTGAACTTGAACACTAGCAGATTGAACTTTGTGTTTTGCTTGAGGATTTTAGCCAAGAGGAGCTTGGCAAGTGGCTTATTTGATGTAGATTTTGGAACAAGGGGGCACCCTTGTGCTTATTTAAGCACAAGGAGTCAAGATAATCAAGGAATAAGCACTTAGCACACAATGCTTAAACAAATCAATCACACTAAGCAAAACAAGTTTTCTGTGATAACTTAGACTAGGTCTGGTGGGTATTTTTACTCACTACTTGCACAATATTGAACTTCAAGGCTTCAAATTAGGCATACACAACCACCAATTGATGCACAAACAAGTTTCAAACTCTCAATATCCCTAAATCTAACAAGTAATCAAGAATCAAGCTCTCAAATCTCAATAAAATGAGCAGAATATGGCTTAACAGATTTCTAGCTAGCTTTTTCACTTTTAACACTTGCAACTTGTTCCAAAACTTTCTAAACTGACTTACCAACTAGTTAATAACCTAACTCACCCTATTCATTAACCCTAACATGTTTTTAAATCACCAACTAAAATCTTTGCCCTGCTAAAACTTGTTTCCAAACACCCTGTTAAATCTGAAAACCAAACTTTTTCAATTCAAAACCTTATAAACTCTACTCAACCTGATTCTAATATCATCTAACATGCATACCAACTTAAAAGAACTCAATCCAACAGTCTTAACACACTTAAGCATCAAATCAAACAAGATCATATGAACAGCTCTTTCTGAAATTTTTCAAAAAGGTAAAAGGATTTTACCTCAAGGGCTTACATCCAAGCCCTTGGTGGATGAAAATCCACTTCCTTATGCACCCGGGTGCATGCAGAACAAAGATCAACAACAGGTCTTCCACCTGTTTAAGACAAATCAAAAAGAACACACAAATACAAGCATAAACTATCTTTCTGTTTCTTTTTCTTTCTTTTTAAAACTTATCCAAAACCTTTTAACACTCTTAAAACGTTTTTATAACACTAAATCACCAACTAAAACTTACCTTTTAACATCCAAAACCTGAAACAGATTTCTTACCAAGAAATCTCAATTTCAGGAACCTTTAACTAAATTTTGACAAAACAAAATCAGTTAACCAAATAACAAGTGGAACTCAGTTTTCCTTCAACACTTTTACCAACTTTAAATAAACATAAAAAGGAATTATAATGTTTTAAACAAATACCAAACTTTTATTTTATATTAAAAAGGATTACAAGATTTTTGAAGGAAAAACTGGAACAAGGGAAATCCACAAGTCGGATTCTCCTTTTATAGTACTCTAAGAATAATCTAGAAGACTAATAACACAAACCCTAGAACAGAAAAATCCCACATTTGCCCTTGATGCGTTTTGAGTGGTGAGCTGTCCAAACTTGATCTCATCCGTTTGTTTTTGCGTTGTGATGAAGCAATGCATCTCCACTGTTGATATTGGACACGTCATAAGACTTGGGGACCAAGGCGTGTTCTTATTGGTGGAATGGGAATTTGGGGGTAGGGTCCACACGCGTGGGATTGGGGGTTTTTGGTGTGGGTTGAGTTTGTGTGTGTGGGAATTAAGCGTGTGCAAGTTTAATTGGTTTTTACCCAGGTTTAAGTTGATGTAAAATCTGGGTGGGGTGAAAGTGAATAGTAACTCGTTCAATCCGAAATTGGGGGAAACAAAGTTGTTAGGCGCCAGTTTTGTTTAAATCTTTCAAAGTGAACACTTTTGGTCCTTATCTTTTGGAAATTTTGGCAATTAAAGTCTTTCAGCCCTAAAACCGTATCTTCCTTTGTTAATAAGTTTCACCACTTTACATTTTTGGCACCAAACTTTGGAAAAGGCTTATCAAGGGTTGTTTTTGCCATTCTTGAATAATTCAAGGGCTGATTTTGATCTTTCTTGATCTTCAAAGGTCTTCTTTGTATCTTTGACTTCATGAGGGACCATAATTAACAAATTGATTTTGTTGAGGGACCAATCTTGTCATTTCTTCAAAGTTGAAGGACCTTTTTGCAATTTTGACAAACTTAAGGGACCAAACTTGTAATTATCAATATACAAGGGTTTTAAGTGTCATTTCTTCATTAATGGAGGATCAATCTTGTTTGTCTTCAAGTCTTCAAGGGTATTTGTTGAAAATTCCAAGATTAGGGCCCGGTTCTTTGTACGGCTTCGTTTCTCGTGTCCGTTTTTCCTTGTATCTTGTGATCTTTTGTCTTTTTCACGATATCCATACCTAAAATACACAAGCAACAAACACAAGCATATATATGGTATTTTATTACATTTTTATGCATTTAAAGCCCGAAAAGAACGATGAGATCATGTATAAATGCCATCTCATCACTCCCCCATACTAAGCCATTGCCGTGCCCTCACGCAATGCTAGAATAAAGTATCTAAGCATCACCAAAGTTCAATTTTATTAACCTTTATTGAAGAGTAAAAGACTTGCAACAAACTACGAGAATGTGTAAAGACATAATGTATGATTTTCATCACCAAAAGGTGACTTTTAGGGTCAAAGAATAGAAACAAGTTAATGTCCCTTAGAGTAAATTTCGTCATCCTTGATTGTCATACATTCCATGCTAAGTGCAAAAACAAGATCATTGTTGGTACAAGTCACAATGCTAACACTACTCATACGTCCAAATTGTGTAATACTTTTTCTCCCCGCAATCCTAGTTATTATAAAAGGAAATGGGTTACTAGCATTTTTTATCTATTTGTCATGGATCACAAGTGATTCATATTGACTTATTTGAGTAGTTATTAGTCCGAAAGCAAAGTAGCACGATTTGATCAATAGTTAGCCGAAGGACAAAATCTTTTAAAACGGCTTCTCGTGTATCTCCTTAAGTTCATATCTTGGCATAACTCGTTTCACAATTTGAGACCTTTCTCGGACCGATATTTGGCATGTACTTCATACTTCAAATCTTGGGAAGACGTTCTCGAAATTATGGTCTTCTCTTCATATATTTGGAATTTCTTCACTTGACGTTTTTGAGAGATTCTTCATATAGGACCACGACTTCATCATTTTTCTTCAATCTTTACTTTGGATTTTGATATACAACGATCCGCCTCCTTTTCGGACTTGGATATATTTATCCTCATACCTTGTTAGGGTCTTTTTGGATAGACTTTCTCCATTCTTTAGGGGAGTAATTGCTTCTCGTCGTGTGTCTTGATCCTTCATATTGATTTTGGAATAATGATACTTCACATCATCTTTGGATCTTTAGCAAAAATAGAGCTCCTCATGCCTTGTTAGGGCCTTTTTGGATGATCGCCAATCTTCGCGTCCCGCTTCAATAAGTTATGCCTTGGCTATGAACTCTATTCAACCCCGAGCAACTTTTAAACGATCTTGCGCTAGAGGCTAAGTAACCTTTCAAATCGTACGACCTTACTTATTACAATTATGTTTTATTCCTAATGCATTGATCTTATGGGAAGAAAAAGCCACAATTAAAAACATATGAGTTTTTGAAAGAACACTTTCATGTTCTACGTTTAGCATGATCACTTGTCTAACTCTATCATTTCTTGTTCTTCACTATATAAAGACCTATAATTAAAGAGACTCGTGAATACTTAGCCATGCAAGTCAAAATTAAGCCAAATTTGGATTAGCTTTCATTAAGACTATATCAAATCAAAGTTTTGGGTTTTCAAGCCACCTATAGGATCTTGCACTTTCTTGGACTTTTTCAAGTTTAGAGAATGCGTTTTAAAGTTCCCTTGATAAGTGACTTTCTAGAATCAATTATAGGAACTTGCGAAAAGTTCTTGTTCTTAACCCGAATGAATTAAGACTTTCGCGTTTTAAAGCTCCCTATATAAAAGTCTAGCAAAACTTGAATTGAGCGGGTTAAGGAATGTAAATGGCTCCAAATGCCCATCAAGTCAAAAATTAACTCTTATTCTACCCATCGGAAAATATACATTCGTGTCTTAAAAACACTTATGAAAACTAAGAAAAATTTTAAAATTTTGCCATTTTTAGCCTTATTAGCAAAACAAAACATTGAAAATTGGGAAACGTGAGGGCGTAGCAAAGCAAGTACCTATTCACCCCCCATACTAAAAGTAAACATTGTCCTCAATGTTTCGAGTCTAAAGGTGGAGCACCCCATACTAGAGACGAAGAGTCGAATGCTTAGGATCTAGCATGGAAAGGGTGATCAACAATATATCTAAAGCCGTTTATTAATTATGCTAAAAGATAATTGTTAGAACAATAAAGGATATGTCATGGATTCGTGAAAAACTTCTTCAAACGAACGATGGAGACTCATGTAAACGAACACGAGAGTCTTCAATCGTAGATGATGATGATGATCTAGATAACACAATCACAAACAACCACGAGACAACGAGTTGGAAGGGTACAAGTCCCCTTATTAGTGAATAGAAAAGATAAGCATGGGATCTCCCCCACGAGGCACCTCGTTTTTGATTACCGAGTCATGAGCTCGACTCGATCCCCTCAAAATGTGAACATTTAGGGAAAATCATGGTGTGGTCAATTTTTTTTGATGGGGCTTACATGATAAACAAGGCCCAAAAAGCAACCGGTATAAAGGACTAAGTCCTTAGGTGATGCAAAATACCGGGGTCGAAAATGGCGTTCTCATTTTTATGGAAAAAACAATTTAACGCCACTTCAACATGTGCCATAAACTCAAAGAGTTTGAAGAAAATAGAAGAGAAGTAGAAGGGTGAGACAATTGGTAAGACAAACGTTTGAGCTACTCGAGGTAGACTCACACCAAGCAAATAGAAAGATTTTCCATTTATTGCATCGGTGGAAGACCGAGATTTCCCTTTATATAAAATTCCGGGATCGAATATCTCGTCCTCGGTGGACAAGGATGAGGGAACATAAAGGGCTTCCCCCATACTAAGACCACACAAAGCATCGTCAAAAGGAGTAGACGAGCTTGTAGTACTCAAAACACGGTGTGATGACGGAGTTAGATTTGTAGAAAAATCAATTAAATCACATTTAAGATCTTTTCCTTTGTTATCTTTTAAACTCTCCTTATGAAAACCCTTTTTGATTATGTCGAAAATATTCGGTGTTTCTAAGACGATATTAGTCACACTAAAAATTCTCACATTTTGAAACCGTTTTGGTTTTGGTGGTGGCAAGTTCTCAAAACGTTTATCGACGAAGAAAACCTCCCCATTGGGGTCAACATATTCATCATCCGAAAGATCTTCCGTAGAAACCGGCAACTTATCAACACTTTTCAAGAATGAATGTTCGAGATGAGGCGAAGGATTTTTCGATTCAAGTATTGATGGTTTCTTCTTTGTAGGCTTAGCACTCATAACCTCCACCGGCGGAGGAAATGGTAAATTGTTTTTGGCGACATTCCCTAAAACTCTTGGTGAAAATTCTTTGCAAATGACATTGGTCGAGTCACCATGGTTTAAAGTTGCAATAGAATAGACATGAGAAAGATTGGAGTTTTGTGTTGCATTGATGACAAGTTCTTCCTCATTGAAACGAAGGGTGATTTTTCGAGCATGAACATCGATAAGTGCTCTTGATGTATCCAAAAATGAACGACCCAAAATGAGAGGAACTTTTCGATCGATGGGAATGTCTACAACGATAAAGTCAACGGGATAGTAAAACTTTCCGACTTTAACGAAAACGTCCTCGGCTACTCCACATGCCATGATCGTAGAATGATCGGCCATCTCGATAGACATGTTCGAAGGAGTAAGAGCCGGAAGCGAAAGCGATTTGAAAATCTCGAGAGGCATTAAATTAATACTAGCGCCAAGATCGGCCAAGGCGTAGCATTCCTCCATATCTTGAATAGCACACGGAATCAAAAATTTACCGGGATCACCGACTTTTTGTGGTATGCGGCTTAGAAAAACCGATGAACAACTAGACGTTTGTTGTAACTTCTCTTTGTTGTTTAGCATACTTTTGAAGTTTGCGGCGAATCGAGGCATCATGATTAAAGCATCGGCAAAACTTATGTTAAAATGTAAATCACGAAACATTTTCATAAATAGCTCAAATTGATAATTGTTCCTTTCTTGTGCTTTCTCTTTGTTTCGTCTCGAAGGGTAAGGTAAAGGTGGTGTAGGTTGGTCATTAGGCAACGGCCTTGGAAACTCGGGTTCCATTATGGGTATTGGTTCAACCGTAGGTGTGGTTTGAGCGGTACTTCGTGGGATTGTAATATGCTCCTTTTCGACCATCACCTCGGGCTCTTTCTCGATTTCCTTCTCCTTAGAAGTACTTGGACGAGAGATTGGTTCCTTGAAAGTTTTACCACTTCGTGTAGCAACAACCTTCAATTCTCCCCTCGGGTTGTTAATGGTATCACTAGGAAGACCACCCGAAGAAGAGGGCTTACACATGATAGCTTCAAACATCTTAGCCATTCGGTCCTCAAATTTTGATTGCCTAGCATCCGCTTTCAATAACTCTTGCTTAATCTCATGTTGTCCTAATTCCATCTTTTGTTGGTTTTGTTGAAGACGTTGGACATTTCCTTCCATTTTGTTTGCATGAGTTTTTAGTTCATTAGCAAGTTCATTTTTAAGCTCGTTTTTCAACTCGGATCTTAAGCTAATCATCTCACGTTGCATATTATCAAATTTAGCATCATTTGCTTTTGCATAATCCAAAAATTCTCCTTGCAAATTTTTAGTGTGAGCATTTTGAAAACCTTGTGTAGTGTTTTGAAAATCACGGTTTTGATTTTGATTAGAGATTTGTCCATTCCCACTTTGATAATTCCCTTTGTTGTAATTGCGTGTGTTGCCTTGGTAATTACCTTGGTTGTTGTTTCGATAATTATTAACATTTTGGTTTGGTGGAGCTTGATTTTGGCGGGAACCTTGGCCGTTTTGGTTGTAAGTTCCCGTTGCTACATAAGCACTCGAAGTGTTACCATCCGCGGTAATGCACTCGGAAAGATCATGAGCTCCCCCACAAGATAAACAACTCTTAGCAACCGCTTTAACCGAAGCGGAATTGGAAGCTTCTTGAGCCTTCCAATGGGACATAAGATTAGCAAATCTATCAAAAAACCGATTTTCCTCATTAGCTTCATCATGTAAGGCATTAATGCTACGAGACGATTGTGACGAAGATGACGAACCCATATTGGCAACACTCGGTGTGTTACGAGGGCTATAAACCTTAGATCGATTTTCAATGATTTGTAAAGCCTCATTTGTCGTCTTGCACAAAAAATTACCACCCGCGGCGGCGTTCAAATAATCTTGTTCATGATCATTAAGCCCATTATAAAAAGTATCCACTTGATGCAATTCCGAAAAATCATGGTGAGGACATTCATGTAACATCTCTTTAAATCGTTCCCATGCCATTGAAAAACTTTCATTATTACGTTGCACAAATCGTGAAATCTCATTTTTTAAGTGTGTTGTTTTAGATGGTGGAAAAAACTTGTTCACAAACTTAGAAACGAGATCGGCCCATGTCAAAATCGAATTTGGCGGTTGTTTCTCGAGCCAAATTTTTGCGGGACCATCCAACGAGTATGGAAACAACATCATCTTAATGGCGTCATGTGGAACATCCTTAAATTTGCTAGTGGCGGTGAGACGGTTGAAATTCCTAATGTGGTAATGCGGGTTGTCTTTCTCGTGACCTCTAAACTTATTTACTTGCAACATAGACATTAAACCCGTCTTAATCTCGAAATTCTCCGCAAGGATGGCGGGAATAACAATAGCCTCTCCAAAACCCTCGGTGGGTGCTTGAAGCAACTCCATCATAGTACGATTAGCCATGACGACTTCTTGTTCTATAATAGGTTCAACAATTGGAGGTTCTTCAACAATCAACGATCCTTGATTTGCTTGCTTTTGAAGACGTTTACGAGCTCGTTTAGCTTGATTACGAGTGATCATAAACTACACGAAGAATGGGAGGTGAGCAAAGAAGATTCTTTTTGGTTGTTTTGTGAATTTTCAAATTTTTTGTGTTTTTGATGATATTTAATTTTTTTGGATTTTGGTGTATCTTCGTAGACAACAATCTACAAAATCTCTCCTCGAATCAAACTCTTGATTAAAGAAGCCTCAAAGGAATGAAAACGATCACGTGGAGTGAACGCCTTCGAATGACTTTAGAACTTTGGTGAAAACCAAATTGTTCACGAGGGTTTAATCACAAAGAAAACCAAGCAAATATAGTATACGTATTAATACTTTGGGCGGCAAAACCCTCGATTAGCCTTCAATCTTAAAATACTCACAAGCAAGCGGGGAAACGAGGCGGCGCGAAGCACTTAAGAGCCTTTTTCCTTAGGGTATCTTTTATAATACCCGCCTTATACCCACCTTATAGTTTGTATTTTTCAAAATCGAGCTTCACGAAAGTATTTATCTATTTTTGCCTTTTATTTTTGTTTGAGATTCGAATACAATAATTAGGAGATCAAATCCCAATTAAGGTTGTGTTTTCACACTTTTGGAGATATTGTATATTGATTGTGATACTTAATACAATATATTAATAATATTTGTACAAGAAAAACCAAGAAAACCGATAATACGTGTTAAGGGAGTTCCACTTAACACAAATACTTATTATGGATAATATCAAAAACAAAAGCTTCCAAATTAAAGCATAACACACCTCCCCGGCAGCGGCGCCAAAATGATTGCAATGTTTTTATGTATACTTTATTTTAGGAAAAACAAAGCAACACAAAATAGTGGAAAGTATTAAGTACGACGGTTTAGGAAAACCGTGCACAAATGACCCTTAATCAAATAAAAAGAGAGAAAGTTCGTTTCCCAAGGAGGTATATGTGTTGTGAATTAACTTGTGTTTATTTGAGATTAATATTAAGAGAATGGGGATGAGAAGATGAAAAGACGGTTACGTTAAAATTAAACTACGACGTAAAAGACGTAAAGTTGTGAAAAACTACCCAAATTAAAAATTATTATACTAAGACCAAAAACAAAATCAATAATTAAAAAGACTAAAAAGAAGTCTAAAATAATATAAGTAAAGATAAAAATCCAACAAAGATATTTTAAAACCTTTTATTAATTAAATATTTAATTTTAAATGCTAATTAAAGCCCTAAAATTAAATATAACTAATTCAAATGTCTAAAATATGGTTTTATTGAATAATTACTTAACTTATATTATTAGAAGACTAAAAAGTAATTTTCTAAAAATTAAAAGCTATTAAAACTATTTTTAAAACTCTAAAAATGATTAAAAATGATTAATACCTAATTAAACTTAAAATAATTATAAAAATAAATCTAAAAGCTATAAAAATATTCTAAAAATGGAAAAGGTCTTAATTAATGCTAAAGAACCTAAGAAAAATGAAAAAGAAAGAAAAATAAAATTTTGATTTTTTAATAATAAAATAATATTAAAATAATGCTAAAAATAAAAAGTTAATAAAATTAATTCTAAAAAATTTCTAAAATCTTAAAATAATCTAATTAAGAGAAAAACACAAATTAAAGTTCCTAAAACCTTTTTTATAATTTTATAAAAATAGTTAAAGTTTATAAAAAACCTTAAAATATTATAAAATTAAAAATTAAAGTTTATAAAACCAAAACTTAATGTAAACCTCAAATAATTTATTAAAAAGCTAAAAACTATTTTTCCTAAAAATTAAAAATCTTTTTTCTATTTTTTATAGATTTAATAAAAACCGGGTATTAAATAAATGCTAGAAAATAATAAAATAAAGGGAAAAATATAAAACCAAGTTGGAAAAATCTCTAAAGCTAATACTTTTCTAAGAAAAATAAAAAGAAACAAATTTGCTTAATGAATAAGCTGGAAAATAGGAATTAAGCTACGGCTTTATTTAAGCTAACAAAAAAGGAAACGTGTTAAATATAGTTTGAAAACAAACTATCACGTAAAAAACCATCTAGATCAGTGGTAGAGCACTTAACCCTCCAGCGAGAGGTCTAGTGTTCGAGCCCACTGCGGGTGAGTTTTTTGCTCTTTTTTTCTTTTTTATTTTTTACTTTCCAAACCAACAGTGACCTTCTATAAGCTTATAAACACAATCCACTTCCTTATTTATGCAAGATTAAGTCGAATCAAAGATCAAAACTTGGACAGGTTGAACTTGAACACTAGCAGATTGAACTTTGTGTTTTGCTTGAGGATTTTAGCCAAGAGGAGCTTGGCAAGTGGCTTATTTGATGTAGATTTTGGAACAAGGGGGCACCCTTGTGCTTATTTAAGCACAAGGAGTCAAGACAATCAAGGAATAAGCACTTAGCACACAATGCTCAAACAAATCAATCACACTAAGCAAAACAAGTTTTCTGTGATAACTTAGACTAGGTCTGGTGGGTATTTTTACTCACTACTTGCACAATATTGAACTTCAAGGCTTCAAATTAGGCATACACAACCACCAATTGATGCACAAACAAGTTTCAAACTCTCAATATCCCTAAATCTAACAAGTAATCAAGAATCAAGCTCTCAAATCTCAATAAAATGAGCAGAATATGGCTTAACAGATTTCTAGCTAGCTTTTTCACTTTTAACACTTGCAACTTGTTCCAAAACTTTCTAAACTGACTTACCAACTAGTTAATAACCTAACTCACCCTATTCATTAACCCTAACACGTTTTTAAATCACCAACTAAAATCTTTGCCCTGCTAAAACTTGTTTCCAAACACCCTGTTAAATCTGAAAACCAAACTTTTTCAATTCAAAACCTTATAAACTCTACTCAACCTGATTCTAATATCATCTAACATGCTTACCAACTTAAAAGAACTCAATCCAACAGTCTTAACACACTTAAGCATCAAATCAAACAAGATCATATGAACAGCTCTTTCTGAAATTTTTCAAAAAGGTAAAAGGATTTTACCTCAAGGGCTTACATCCAAGCCCTTGGTGGATGAAAATCCACTTCCTTATGCACCCGGGTGCATGCAGAACAAAGATCAACAACAGGTCTTCCACCTGTTTAAGACAAATCAAAAAGAACACACAAATACAAGCATAAACTATCTTTCTGTTTCTTTTTCTTTCTTTTTAAAACTTATCCAAAACCTTTTAACACTCTTAAAACGTTTTTATAACACTAAATCACCAACTAAAACTTACCTCTTAACATCCAAAACCTGAAACAGATTTCTTACCAAGAAATCTCAATTTCAGGAACCTTTAACTAAATTTTGACAAAACAAAATCAGTTAACCAAATAACAAGTGGAACTCAGTTTTCCTTCAACACTTTTACCAACTTTAAATAAACATAAAAAGGAATTATAATGTTTTAAACAAATACCAAACTTTTATTTTATATTAAAAAGGATTACAAGATTTTTGAAGGAAAAACTGGAACAAGGGAAATCCACAAGTCGGATTCTCCTTTTATAGTACTCTAAGAATAATCTAGAAGACTAATAACACAAACCCTAGAACAGAAAAATCCCACATTTGCCCTTGATGCGTTTTGAGTGGTGAGCTGTCCAAACTTGATCTCATCCGTTTGTTTTTGCGTTGTGATGAAGCAATGCATCTCCACTGTTGATATTGGACACGTCATAAGACTTGGGGACCAAGGCGTGTTCTTATTGGTGGAATGGGAATTTGGGGGTAGGGTCCACACGCGTGGGATTGGGGGTTTTTGGTGTGGGTTGAGTTTGTGTGTGTGGGAATTAAGCGTGTGCAAGTTTAATTGGTTTTTACCCAGGTTTAAGTTGATGTAAAATCTGGGTGGGGTGAAAGTGAATAGTAACTCGTTCAATCCGAAATTGGGGGAAACAAAGTTGTTAGGCGCCAGTTTTGTTTAAATCTTTCAAAGTGAACACTTTTGGTCCTTATCTTTTGGAAATTTTGGCAATTAAAGTCTTTCAGCCCTAAAACCGTATCTTCCTTTGTTAATAAGTTTCACCACTTTACATTTTTGGCACCAAACTTTGGAAAAGGCTTATCAAGGGTTGTTTTTGCCATTCTTGAATAATTCAAGGGCTGATTTTGATCTTTCTTGATCTTCAAAGGTCTTCTTTGTATCTTTGACTTCATGAGGGACCATAATTGACAAATTGATTTTGTTGAGGGACCAATCTTGTCATTTCTTCAAAGTTGAAGGACCTTTTTGCAATTTTGACAAACTTAAGGGACCAAACTTGTAATTATCAATATACAAGGGTTTTAAGTGTCATTTCTTCATTAATGGAGGATCAATCTTGTTTGTCTTCAAGTCTTCAAGGGTATTTGTTGAAAATTCCATGATTAGGGCCCGGTTCTTTGTACGGCTTCGTTTCTCGTGTCCGTTTTTCCTTGTATCTTGTGATCTTTTGTCTTTTTCACGATATCCATACCTAAAATACACAAGCAACAAACACAAGCATATATATGGTATTTTATGACATTTTTATGCATTTAAAGCCCGAAAAGAACGATGAGATCATGTATAAATGCCATCTCATCATGCACTAATCAATCAATCCAATTACTTTTTTATATACGATGAAAACGTCAACATATATGGAGAAGTAAACATAAATATGGCTTTTCTGATTAGAATCGTGTAAGTATTGAATCTTATGAAAACAAAGTTTATTATGAAAATGTCAATTTTTGTGTGTTCATTCAAAATTAATGCATCAATAACTACTATATACATCGTGAAAATCTAATTTCTTTGGCCTTAAAAACATAATCAGATAACATGAAAATTCCTATTATTTCCTTTTTGAGCCATTGAAGTTTACAATGAATACACATCCGACCATACAAGGTAAAAGTCATATAAAAAGCATGAAAAAAATTACATCAGTTCTATGATTTCAACTCCAAATACTAGTACTTTAACATAATATATGGCTAAATCTATACTAAATTATAAATACTATAGTGACTTCAATTCACATGAATACATCATAGTAGTAAATAAATATCAACAACTTAACTTTTTATTTGAAAAACGTTCGTGCCTAGTTTTTCAATTATTACACTAGCCACACAAACTAACCAAAGCTATAGTTAATTGATGCCATAATGAAACTAAAAAAATGTGTGAATATTTTTAGATTTAATAATGAAACACATTCAAACATTACAATAACAGGTTGTATCAAAACTAGTAAACATCTACATTTGACACATCATACCACATATTCAAAGTTATAAAAATTAACTCAAACATTTAATCAAACACATGGTGTGCAATTTTAATAAACACTATTTTAATTCATTTTTCTTTACAAAATTTTTTCCATATCCATTAGATGACATTATATCATGATGATTAACAATAAAAAAAACTTCAAAATCATTTTATTAATGTTTTAAATTTGATCAGTTTACAATATTAGTGAACTTAAGGTATATCTTTTATCATCTTCACTTATGGTGCAATGACGTCGACAATTATGGAGCAATTTAAAACTTACAATTATCGTTTAGAGTAATGGAGCTGATGGTATCGATGAAAATGGTGGTGGCAGAGGAGATGATGACGGTGACGAACATACTAGTAGCGACGTATGTGATGGGGGAGCTGGTGTGGTGGCGCCGGTGATGGTGTGGTGGCGCCGATGATGGTGTGGTGGCGTCGATGATGGTGTGGTGGCGGTGGTGATCATGTTGGTGGGGATTGTGTGTTTTATCTGATATGGCAGATAATGAGGTGTCGGTGAAATGAAATGGGGTATGTTTGGGTGTTTGGCAGTCTTACCCCTCCGCTTTTTTCTTTTACATTTTCTACCCTGCATTTTTATATGTTTCAAAACCGGCCTTTTACTTTGTTTTCTAAGTTTTCTACGAACATAAGGTTTTCTCTAGAACCCATCCGTATCTTTACATTATATATAAGAGGAGTGGTATGCCACATCATATCCACGTCATCAATTGGGCTTACGTTTGGACTTACGTTTGGGCTTAAAACATGTTTATCTTACCCGTATACATAAACACGCATACCAGATATCACGATTTGAAGATCTCCGGTTTTTGATAATCTATAAGTAGGTATTCGGTTACATCACGCACTCACGTAGGATTGAATGACAGGATATGCCATTTCATAAAGCCACGTCAGCATCATTTGGGCCGTGATGGTCATTCGGGTCATCCTATACCCGGCTTATATTCATATTCTACTGAAATCTTCCCCATGTTTGTATTGTTTTCCAAAACCCTAATCAGTACGATCGCCATACCAATGGGATCAGCCACACCTATCTCATCATACAAATTAAATCAATTACGAATATAAATCATTTAATTTGTTCATCTTCATCTTCATGGAACACAAGAAAATCAAACATTCTAGGGTTCGTGCTTTCTCATCATGCAATGATATTCATGTTTAATTTTTTTATGGTTATCTCTATTTCAATTTTATGTTGGTGTATGTTTCCTGGGTTCCTCCACTCAATCTGAGATAGTCGAGCAACCAATTAAAAGTGATGTTAAACCTGCTGCTCCAGGATCAAGAGGAAGATTAATCCAGGCGTTGAAAAATAGAGCTTGAAAGACGTAAAATTAACCTGAATATTCAACACCACCACTATACGATGATTTGAAACTAGGTTTATGAAGAAACAATGGATCTCCAATCTTCGCCCAGGTTTGTTTGACTTAAAATTTGATTAAATATTATTTAAAAATATATCTACAATCTATTAGTGTGAATGTTTCAAGTTTTATAATATTGATCTTATTGAATGAATTATGTCAGATGATCGATTTTGGTGTATGACGAATTACATATTTACAATAAGGTTTCTAAAAAATAAATCTGATTGGTGCTGTATTGGTTAGTATTTAGATGGTTTTATAGGTCCGATTTAGTCGGATTGATTATTGAGAGTTAACTATCAACAATCGTAATGTATGATCGTTCATTTACCATAGAGGTTCCTGAAACTGGTTTATATATGTTGTTTTTCGTGCATAACAATTAGATTATTCAGACTGATTGATCATAGTCTTGGAATACCGAAAAACATGGATATGTAGCTTTGGAATTCCGTAAAAGGTGATATTAAACATGTTCTTCACTTGCGAATTGTTGTAATATGATTTTTGTAGAAGGTTCAATAAATAAAATCTACTTCGTATGATCTTAATAGTGTTGACGACTATTTCAAGAAAGAGTTGAAAACCGTCAGAAATTGGAGTTTAACATAATGAAAGATGAAAGGAGGAACGAAACATCAAGAGGAAAATGTTTTACTATACCAAGACTGAAGAGGATAGGCTTAACAGGCTGCATGAATAGGAGGAAGCTCGCAATGTGAAGGTGCAAGATGATATCAGTTGCATCAAAAGGTGCAGAACGAAACTTATGCCAGGTGCAATTCAATATAGTACGGATTCGACGGTAAGCTTCTTTTTGTTCATGCATTATTGTGCTTTATGTGCATGTTTATTTTTTGGTTGTGCCGTTGTGGACTAAGGTAGTAGTAGCGATCCTCAAGATGATGACATCATGGTATGACTGACATGCTGATCATGGCTCTTACTGTATATGGATTATGATTTCTGAGCGTTCTATTCAAGACCTTAAGCTTCCTATTGATTTGTATTATGTTCAAGCTTCATATATGTCCTTTAGAGTATACCAAAAGAACTTAAAATGAAAGTTTATTGGAAATTAAATAACACTGCTGTGAGTAACGTTTTTTACTGGACACATATAGATTTCATTGCTATGTATTGCTACTGAAATAAAACTTTTTATTTGCAGGTGTAACACCCCACTTGGATAAGTGGACCGTTACGTGTATTTATGGCGTGTCATCAAAGCATAAGGTAAATGTCCTAAAACATTAACTGACCATAAAGGAATACCGGAATCAAACATCGGTAATCCAAACATAAGCCCAAAACATGAAAAGTAAAATACTGAAGGAAAGGACTAAACAATGTCCAAATGAGCAGAATAATGTAAGAAATGCATAAAGTAAGAAGTCTGGATAGCTTCCATCCAAATGCACATGCTCTCAGAATCCTAAGAGCGTCCTGGTGTACCTGCCGTTAGAACATGAAAGGAACTACGGCTGAGCATAACGCTCAGTGAACGGATATAAAGCATGATAAGAATATACTGAATGAAACAGGCGATAGAATACTGAAGCTGTAAGACTGATATGTAACATGTGGTAGAACTCTGCATAAAATCTGAGAAACCTGGTTCATATATACTGATACTGAAATATAATTATTAATTCCAAAAACATGCATTTACTGTATTTTATTTTTCCAGAGCTTATATAGGTCACGTGCTGTAATAACCGTGCATGAATAACTGGAGGGGTGACCTCGTCATGCTATAGAGGGGTGACCTCTAAATAACTGTGCTGGGTGGAGGGATCAGCTCTAATGTGAAGGATGTAGAGCACACATCACATTCACCCTGATAACTTGTAACACATATAAGTCTAGGATGCATCCATACGCCCTACTAATAATACTGATAAAATGGCCAAGCTGAGCTGAGTGGGACGATGCAGGATATCACTCTCCTGCATGTGAGTCACGACACCGGTGCCTCTAGTGCCGTGGTTACGATACCTCCGTAACTAGTACATAAACTGGTCGTGCTTGTATATAATGCTCAGGCAATTTATTTAGTTATTAATATGATTACTGATAAACTTAAACATATACTGGGGAAAAAAATTGGCTGAAGACGGGGAATCCTAATCATGCATAGAAAGGAAGTCCTTACTGAAAGGACGGAAAACCCGTACCTCGTGTCCAGTAATGAATTAAGACTGAAAGCTGAAAGATCTATCCGATTTCATGGTTACTACATAAATAACGTACGCGAAAATAAGTTGACTGATTACTGTTTACCATTTATCTCAATTGTACTTAGTTAATTTATTTAATCTTGTAATACTGTTATTATATAACTGATACGTCTGAATGTTCTAATATTTATGGTTAACGCATTCCTGTTCTATTATTAATTACGATATACACGTATTTCGACGTTATAATAGTTCTATATTTAGTACCCTGTTTAATAACAGAAAGTTTCCTAATTTAGGTCGTTTCCCAAAATGAATAAAATTATTAAGTAATTATACCCATTTTTAAACCTTATAACAACTATATTTACTAAATACATTTAAATATAAAATTTATACATTTAAAAATTAAGTGCTAAAAGGTATAATTTAAAAATCTCCATTTTTATAATTTACTATATCCCGAGCCTACCGAGATACTCATTTTCGGTCGCACTAAAACAATTCCACTAACATATATATAAAATCTGTCCATTTGACTTAGCGACAGCGAAATCTGTCCCTAAAAAGTTCCACCAAAAGCTATATTTTAAAACTGTCTAAAAACAATTCTGCGACAGGAATTATTGTCACAAAACTGTCGCTAATTCCGAAACCAAACCTTTTTATTTTCTGAAAAAAAGTTCCCACTGCTCCTATCAAGGTTCCCACCGTTTATGCTTGTTTTCCACTGCCCGCAGTCCCAAACACCCCATTTTTAACAGCTTTACAGCCGCATGGTTTTCGGTAGCTTCTAGGGTCGAACACAGCCTAGCCGCCCCTGTGTGGGTCACGGCTGGGCAGGGCTGAGGTCACCAAGACCTTGGGTCTCGTTTTCTTTAACCCAAACAATCCCCTGTTCATGTCTTTTGCTCGCTGCTGTCCAGACTAAAGCCACCACCGCACCCCACTTGGGTCGCGGCTGGTTGGAACATGAACCAACGAGACCTACTGGTCTCGGTTTGTGTGCCTGACCGAACCAAAACAACAAACTAATCCGTTCCTCTTTTAATTCGTGAAGAACAGGTTAAAATAGACAAGGATTATTCTTCTTGATTGATTCATGATTATTCAGAAATGAGAGGGAAGATGTATTACCTATTTGCGATCAGGGAATAGCAATAACTCACACTCGATCAACACAAACCCGGTTTCTTTTTTTTTTTGATATAAACCGGCGACCATCCTTCTTTTTCTCTTTTTTTGTCTCTTGTGTCGGCAGAAACAAAAACCCTAATCTTTGTTATCTTTTTTTTTTCTTTTCTGTTTGTAGAATGAGCAAAGGGGAACCCCCCGTCTTTTTTTTTCACTACTAGGCTGGGCTTAGAGCCCATTTATTTTATTGCTATTATTTCGTCTTAAAATCCGGCCCTCTAACTTATATAATAACTCCCGACATTTTATTAAATTCACGAACAATCTATTTAATTCTCGTGTTTTAATTTCTCTAAACGTAATTTTTTTTCTTTATGCTAAAACACATACGTAATATTTTCTGAACTTAATAATTATTTTTCTGAATAAACTGTAATATTTATAGTATTTAAATAAACTGGGACTGCGTATTTAATTTCTGCGTTTATATCTCTGTCTAATAATTAATACTTATATAGTTTATTAATATTAAACCGCGTATTTAAATATTCTGATTTTTAAATACGGGTTTTACAATTCTTCCCCTCTAAAAACAATAATTCGTCCCCGAATTAAAGATACGACCATACTGGGTTTTACAGCAGGACTTCCGTAAAAGAAATCAATCCTGGCAACCTTTACCCAAGCCAACCCGTTGCCCTGTTGCAAACCGATCCTACGTAAAAACCTTTCTCTTCTAGCATTTCATGTTGTAATTCTCTTTATCAAGTATATGCTAAAATGCTAGCCTTGGGTTGACAACCAATAAACAGTAGCACTTTGATAGCCACTGTCACAACAGTATGATTTATGATATATATATATATATATATATATATATATATATATATATATATATATATATATATATATATATATATATATATATATATATATATATATATATATATTTATATATATGTATATATATATATATATATATATATATATATATATATATATATATATATATATATATATATATATATATATATATATATATATATATATATATATATATATATATATATATATATATATATATATATATATATATATATATATATATATATATATATATATCAGTTGCTTCTACAGATACATACATTTATGAACAAATTCTTTTATCTCAATATGCACACTACTGTCATTGACCCTATTAATTATGCAGCTCTTGAATCAAGAGTAGGGAACCACAAAGTGAGTTGATTTGATATGTTTCTCTTAGAGGGTGTTTTGAAATAATTATTCTGAAGCAAATAAGCAGTTGTGCGTGTTTGGATAAAATTTCCTGCCTATTTTTAATCTGCTTATCAATAATTTTTATTGTGATAACCCAACTAAGTTTCCACTTACCTTAACCCTTTGTTATATGTGTGCCTATTTATTAAGTTCATGAGCTAATTACAAAGAAAACTTAATAAGCTGATAATGTCATTACCAAAAACCACAACGAGGCAGCAAAAAACCAGTCAAACAAGAAAAACTAAGTTCCTTTGACTGCAAGCTATGCAATCAACAAGACTAACTTTATAAGATCTACATGCTCACCTCTGGCATCTAATCGACAAGTTGTGGATGAAACAGAAAATTGGGCCCTAAAAAATGACGACACGGTTTCTGAGGACATGTCGGTAGTGTCTGAAAAGGACACTCCAGTCAAGGTTGAGGAAAGTGGAGACGTGTCGTCAAAGGGAAACAGGCCACATAGACGTTCAAGTTCTGTTAAAATGAAGATGTTCCAAAATGCAGCCGAAGAGAACGCGAGAAGCATCAAAACGTATGTTACTGAGCTTAAAGAACGTGTGGCGAAGCTGTAGTAACAAAAGCAACTACTTATTTGTTAGGTAAACATATCAGCTTTTGTATATCTCATTCATTTTCCATAGGTTGGAGAATTGGCTGGGTGGATAACATGTCAAAAACACTAAACATTTTATACACTGTCTCAAAACATTTATCAACTTTTAATTTGACACTTCGAATAATTTGGGTTAGTTCATTATCTGAATATGTATTGCATGTTTATCATATTCCTTTTACCAAGGTGCTTGAGCTGGAAGCCAATCAAGCAACAAGATATAATCTGGAAGAGGAGGACTATATTATATCATTTTTATGCAGCTTTGCTTGATTGTTTTGCAGGAGGACAAAGACTGCCGAAGGTTAGCAGATGATGATAACTTCATAAATGATATTGGTGTCGGTCCATGTGATCATTACTGAAGTACTATAAAAATAAGTAGTGTATGTGCGTAACACAAATAGCTCATGATATATGTGTTAAATGCTCGAAGTTTCTGAGTGTTACAGCTTATTTTTACTTAGGTGAGCATATTTGTAGTGGTATGAGCAGGAAAAATTGATATACTCAGTTTCAGCTTCAGTTTATATATTTTTAAATTCGTTTAACTATAATATATTCAGTTTCAGTGTACGCGACTTTCGAGTCTTTTATTCATCAGCGGTTATAGAAAACTTGAATTATTAGGGTTAATATTTATTTACTTTACACTAGAGGTGTAGTCATAGTGCTTTAAACGACGGAGAGTGTTGTCTGATTTTGATAGTTTTGAGCCCGTGTTTGTGTTTACATGATTTAGAGAAATTGAGCATTGTGATTGGTTACGTACCTAATCTTACAGTCTAAGTGGGTTCCATAAGTTAAATGTTCTAAAAACCTGTATGTAGTATAGATGACATGAATCTGTAACAAAATAAACCGCGTTGTGAAAAACACTTGGTCACACGTGTATCTAGGGATTAATTAGTATGCAGGTTTCGTTTTATTGTCTAGGCTGAAGTTAATGACACAAGAAGTATTATCAACGTCTCGAAGAGCAAGGGAGGTTGAAGGTTCTTCGAGATGGAGTGAATACCTTAGTCAAGAGTCGGTAACTCCAATGACTTTTAGAACTTCACGTAATAATGGGCATGTCGTTCCAGCTTCCTAGAGTGTCTCATAAGGGGTTAAATATGCAG
Organism: Glebionis coronaria; assembly: GCA_025667525.1. Classification (NCBI taxonomy): domain Eukaryota; kingdom Viridiplantae; phylum Streptophyta; class Magnoliopsida; order Asterales; family Asteraceae; genus Glebionis; species Glebionis coronaria. The sequence continues at coordinate 27,754 of JANFOE010002435.1, read as the reverse complement.
TGGGTATATCAGCTAACACAAGTTACTCATGGATTAATGGCCAAAATCTACATATTAAACCAAATTCTGGATTATCCGGATGCAGTTGGTCATGCATATTCTGAGGCTTTTTGGAAAACATGTATCACGTGTTGAGCAGGCCCCGGTTAACCCGATATATACATCTACGTGTGCGCCTACGGTGTTCAACATCAAAAACCAAACAACACATGCCACTTACCACGTGTAACAGAAATGTTAATCTCTCAATTTACATCTCTAATAGTAACAAGACTCTGGCAAAGATTGCATTACGCTAACATTTGATGATGTTGAAGGTTAACTATTATATGCAAATGCATCAACTTTGTTATATTACAAATTATATTAACCTGGGTGCTATTTACACGCAGAAAAATGTGTGCACTAAGCTAACATTTTTGATCGTAGGGTGTCTTTCGGATGCCAAATTGAAAATGCTTTGGTAAAAGCGAACTATAGTAGTTGATTCTAATTATTAGCCTCTAAAATCCAGAAATAAGTAGAATGGCCATCTACTCAGATAACTGCTAATCTGATTTGCATTTGGTTATATCGTTATTGTTGTAGTTCCTGTACAGGAGTATTGTGAATCCACAGAAAAGGTAACACATTTTTAATACATACTTATGTATACGATTTGTATCTTCTTACTTACCGGACATCTTGTCCCTCTATTAATATGATTTTGAGCATTATGTGAGATGAAAGGTTTTTAGTATGATTAAAGCGTATGCAGGTGCAAAAGGTTGTAATGTTTTAAAACCTATAGAACTCTTATGTGAGTATTAAAAACACGCCACGAAAAGCCAAGTTGGGTCCAAGAAAACACTTTTATTCCTTCAAGAGTGACTATTCTTCGCATCCAAATGACAATGCATCTTGAGTCACCTTTGTTGTTTCTTTCCCTCTTCTTATTTTTCTCACTTTATAACTCAACTTTTCATGGCACTCAACATATTATTCTTATCTTTTGTTAGAGTTTTGAGGACAAGTCTTAGCTTTTCAATAAAAAATGAATCTGAGACAGTTATTCGGGAGATGTAGAAGAAGCCGTAGTCCGGCAAGGCACCATAACCATGATGACTGCCCACGAGGTGGTGTTCGTGGACTGGTGGCTCCGAAAGAAGAGGTTAAATGACACTTTTAGCCTTAAATTATATTGTAGAGTATGCTATTACACACATTCATCAGCATCGTCTTATGGAGTTGCATCAGCTAACACAAATTGAAACAAAGCTCCATCTTACAAGTGACAGTAATTATTATTTCATAATTTATTTGATGTTTAATTTTGTTTTTAAATTAGCTGAACACACTATAAATGGATATTAGAACTGATGTGTATCGGAGATCCATCTAAAGTTAGTCTAAGGGATATGAAGCTTTTCTAGGATGTTGATTTGGAAAAGGATGCTAAAGATACACACCCCAGGAGATAATCTGTAACTTTATATTAGGAAATTAATTGGTATATTCAAAACACATTTCATGTATATGGAAAATTGGAGATACTATGGCTACGAAGGTTTTCATAGTTATATGGTGTTGGTGCTGATTTGGCAGCTTTATGCACTGAGCCTGCACTTTAATGCATCAGAGAGAATATGGATGTGATAATTTGGAGAACGAGACCATTGATGTTGAGATTCTTAATTCCATGGTTATTTTAAGCAATATGAAAGAATAATGGACTACAAGTATACCCAGAATATATATGATAAGAAGAAAAAAAATATAAGGAGATTAATTTAAGACCCTGCCATATCTCTGTATGGTTATTGTTTTTGGAACTTGTCACGACTAATTTTTATAAACAAAGTCAGCAACAAGATCTTTCTAGCTTCGCTAAATATGTTTGTTGCTAAATAGTTCCCAGAAGCTTTTATATTAAATGTAAGGGTGAAGAATGGTTAGGTAGAGCAGGTTTTGAGTAAGACTGCAATATGGTTTCTTTTTGGAAGGGGTTGGGTTGGTTACCCTGAAAAACAGCGGGTAGAATCAGTTTTTTAAGTGACCCAATCTCCTTTTCAAAGACCCTTAAAATGACCCAATCTACCCTTTTTAAATGTTGTTTGGAATCAGCCCAAACACCTTTTAGTGTTGTTGTTTTGGATTAGAATAACTATATAGAAAGGTATTAAGCTGGTTCACTTTCATATATTTGAAGTTTTTTAGGGTCTGAAATTATTACAGTATAATATTATATTAGATAATCATTTTGAAACATCATTTTGAAACATGGTTATTGAAACAAGTAGTTTGCCCCAAAGTAAGTAGATAATAAGAAGTCTGGGATATCCAAATACTCCAAACTGTTGAAAATATTGGTTTAGGGTTGATGATTTAAGCCACTTCCTCATCGATACCGTGTGCACTTTGAAGCATCAGGAAGCACATATCTGCGGTGGTATTCTATCAAGCGAGCTTCAACATACATTATTATATTGTTTTCCTACTGGATTTTAGTAAGTACTTAATTCTCATGGTTCTCTTACAATTTAAATTTATTATTAACAAATGATTATAGATGAAAGATATAATGCGACTTATGCAGGCAGGGACACACCACAATACCAATTGCTGATTCAGAAACTGCCAAAGGTGAACCTAATTCTCTACCCATGGTTGATTGTTCTAATGCATTCACCATGGTACACCAGTAATATGAAACATTTCTCCTGGTCTAATGGGTGACTATTTCATTGAAACTGACTAATTAAAGGTGAAACTTGAACGTGTCAATCGTGTAGGATAACATGTCAAGACGGGTGTGAGCCCACGTACAACTCAGGTTAGACCCATATCCTAACTTATTTTATAAACAGTCATTCTCCCACTTACAGAAATGTCTGAGGTCGATGACTAATGTATACTGTATCATATTAAATCCTAAAAAGAGATCTGTAGACAACTGTCATTGCAGTTGAGATCAAATGTAGATATATTAGTAATGTATATAATATTTACATATTTATCTTTACCTCTTTACCAAACTAAGGAACTTACAAGCTCTAGCCAGAAAACAAGAAATAAACAGAGGGATGGTTTCAACAGTGAGTTTTGGGTTTGTATGTGGGTCTTGGCCAGCAACAATAGTTAAAGGGTTGGATAATACATTAGAAGATGATTTTGAGGTTCAATTGATGGATGAAGTTAAGGTGGTTGAAGATGTAAAACAGGCTTTTGTAAATGCAAAAGTTTCATTTGAAAAAGTTAATGGAGGACGATAAGATGGCTGACGATGTAAAACTTGATCCTTTAGGTGAGAAATTTTCATCTAAAAAGAGAAAGTTATCTACTCGTGACAGGGGTTCATGGTGGCTCCAAGTTGATACTGTTTCGGCTACAAGCAAGAAAGAAAAACGCTTGACGAATATGACTCTTTAACAATGCCTGATTGTATAAAAAAAGAAATTAAAACTGAAAAGGATTGTTCAAAAAAGAAAAAATTCTCGACAAATGTGATCCAAACATAAAGGAGTTGACGATTATACAGTTTGACTTTTTGTAGTTAAATGATAGAGTTTGCTTTAATGTACTTATATATATGTGTTGCTAAAGCTGTTAAAAGTTACATGTGGCCATGTATACTGTTATATTGTTGGGTCCTCTAATTGTCTTTCTAATCTTACGATCAAAACATTGGGCTTAGAGTTTAGACAGTTTAGAGGCTAGGGTACAGTTCACACTAGATTTCTGGTGTTATGGAAAAACTAACTGCCATGTCAGCAATCCACTCCATAACACCATAACAATATAACACCAGAATTCTGGTGTTATAAAGGTCCTATCCAATTTTTTTTTTCATTTAAATAAACAAACTATTTAAATTTAAATAAAATTTCATTAATAAAATTAAAAACATTACAAATGACTTAAAAATAATCTTTCATCAACTTTTCTTGCGCCTCCTCTCGATCACGTGCTATGTAACGTTGTGTTCTCTTCACCGAATTAGCCGAACTTTCACCAAAATGTGTTTATTGACTGGAGTATATAGGAAAAAAATAAAAATTTTAAGTTTTTTTTAGAAAAAAAGGTTCAAAAAATTGCCCCTAACTGTTATTTTTTTTTTTGAAAAAGCCCAAAAGTAGCCGTTGGAGATTCAAAATTTAAAAAAAAATAGAAAAGAAAAAAAAAGAAAAAGAAAACCTATTACGCGAGATAGGGTACAGTTTCGCGCCATAGCTTCGCGTTATACTATGATTTTCGGTTGGTGGGTACAGCGCCAGAGCCCACGGCGCGAGCGAGGGTGTGACATCTAGCGCCATGGTGCTCGCGTTATAGCTATGGCTCAAGCCATATGCTACGTACCCCTCCCCATTAGGATTAAACCATTTCTAAAATCCATACCTTATATTTATATTCAGTTTGCTTTGATTGCAACTGCAATGGCACATTAATATGTATTGTCGTGTTACAAGTTACATTGAATTGAAAATCTTACATTATACTTGTGATTATCCACGTTAAAAATATGACACTATATTTCACATTTACAAATAAATTCTTGCACCCTAATAAAAACATCAATGGTAGCATCTAGATACCGTGAAGGAGTAGTAAAAATCAGCTTCGACAATCTAAAAGGTTTGCTCTATTTAATGAAACCATTTTTTATATTTTGCAAACTAGAATATGATCCTTTAGAGGACACGATACAGTCGAGCCATCAAGCTCGTGTCGTAGGCAAAAAGTGATGCCACATCACCTTTTTCTCATACGACACCAAAACTCCTCACGATGGCACAACCCCCTCCCTGGTTAATACCAACATTCTTGTGTCGTCGCCCCCCCACCACTTTTTTTTTCAACAATTTATTTTAAACTAAAAATATATTTCATTCATAAATAAAAATACAAATACATAAATTTTCATAAATTTTTTTTTTAAAAAAATGTATAACTCAGCTCTATGGCGCGAGCCACGGTGTAGTTGGCTGCGCCATGGGGTCGCGTCATCGGCCATGGCGTCGGCTGGTTGTAGCCAGCCCAAAACCTAGGATGCGAGCGACGATACGGTTGGCGCCATCGTCGTCTCGCGCCGTGATGGCCAGCCGAGTGACGATGCACCGTACCGTGCCCTCTTAGAGCACTTTTATATCTAAAGCATCTTTTATATTTTGCAAACTTGATCATGACACTACAGTTGCTTGAAGCGGATGCATATGGTCATTTATGCTGAATGTGTAAGTCGCATTGTTAACTAACATATCTACTTACGAATGTGTCATCATTGAATATTTGTTTTGGTCATCATCGGGTTTTGCTTTCCATCTCGTCTTTGCTAATTGATCTAAACTTTCTTTCGAAAACCATTGAATTAATACGAATTCTATACGCTTATTATGAAAAACATAAAGTATACTTTGAAGTATAACAAAAGGAAACAAATCAACAAACTATTTTATTATGTTTAAAAATATGGGTAAAAATTATAATTTCTTAACACCAATATTTGGCTAAATAAAAAATGTAAACGATAATTTAACATGCCCACCCACTTTGTAGTATATAAGTAATATAACAAAATGAAAATAATTTGTACCGTGTTAATAAAAACTAAGAAAAAAATATAATTTTTAAACAACAATAATTAGCTAATTAAAAAATGAAAACGATAATTAGACGTCATACCCGCCCATCGGACGGGTTTTGCCACTAGTATATATATATATATATATATATATATATATATATATATATATATATATATATATATATATATATATATATATATATATATATATATATATATATATATATATATATATATATATATATATATATATATATATATATATAGAGATATATATATATATATATATATATATATATATATATATATATATATATATATATATATATATATATATATATATATATATATATATATATATATATATATATATATATATATATATATATATATATATATATATACATATATATATATATATATATATATATATATATATATATACTAGCCTTTAGACCCGTCCAATGGACGAGCTAGCTTTAAGTATATATATATATATATATATATATATATATATATATATATATATATATATATATATATATATATATATATATATATATATATATATATATATATATATATATATATATATATATATATATATATATATATATATATATATATATATATATATATATATTATATATATATATATATATATATTTATATATATATATACACTAGCCTTTAGACCCGTTCGGTGGACGGGCTAGCTTTAAGTATATATTTTTAATGAAAATTGAAGTTATGTCTGTTTGTATTAGAAGTTTAGTATATGTAATGTTATTTATCGCATTAATATTTTAATAATGTAGCATAAAATGGACAAAAATAACGTAGTTTAAGATATTTTATTAATTGAAGAATATTATGAGTTAATTGAATTTGCATACGTTGATGTTATGAATAAGTTTGTTACATTAAATTTATTTAGACTTTTAATAATAGTGTATAAATATTTTATGTTTTTTTTTAATTTTATGAGATAATAAATTTAGTATATGTTAATGTAATGAATATTTTTTTTACACTAATTTTTTTAAAAAATAATATTATTGTTAAATTTTTTTGTTAGCAAAAACATTATAGTTAAATATTTTTTAGAAATAATTTTGTTTTGTAAGTTTTGTGGTAAGGTGTATTCTAGCAAAAGTAATCCCAAAAAGCTAATTCCTAGTATTATTTTTCACGTGTATAATATAGCAACAATATATAGCCCAGTACAAAATTTGACAGTCGGAATATCTAAAAATATTTTCATTTTAGGAAGTCAAACTATTGTGAATCATTTGTAATTCCTATTTTCTTTTTGAAGCATTTTATGAAAACCCTTTAATGAATTACATGTGTGGATATTATAGTATTGTATTTAAGGCATCATTTGTAATTCCTATTTTCTTTTTGAAGCATTTTATGGAAACCCTTTAATGAATTACATGTGTCATTTTATAAAATTTTGTCTTTAAGGCACCGTTTCACCATATTTTTATAAAATTTGGTATTTAAGGCATCATTTGTAATTCCTATTTTCTTTTTGAAGCATTTTATGGAAACCCAATGATTTTGCTTTGTAAGTTTTGTGGTAAAGTGTATTCTAGAAAAAGTAAGCCCAAAAAACTTATTCCTGGTATTATTTTTTGTCACGTGTATAATATAGCAACAGTCTATAACCTAATCCAAAACATGACAACCCGAATATCTAAAATATTTTCATTTTAGTAAGTCAAACTATTGAGAATCATTTGTAATTCACGTTTTCTTTTTGAAGCAATTTATGGAAACCTTTTAATGAATTACATGTGTCATTTTTATAGAATTTTGTATTTAAGGCATCATTTGTAATTCCTATTTTTTTGAAGCATTTTATGGAAACCTTTTAACGAATTACATGTGTTATTTTTATAGAATTTAGTATTTAACGCTTTGTTTCACCAACATTCCTTATATATTTTTATAGAATTTTGTATTTAAGGCCTCATTTGTAATTCATATATATATTTTTATAGAATTTTGTATTTAAGGCATCATTTGTAATTCCTATTTTCTTTTTGAAGCATTTTATGGAATCATTTTTATAAAATTTTGTATTTAAGGCATTGTTTCACCATCATTCCTTATATATTTTTATAGAATTTTGTATTTAAGGCTTCATTTAAATTCCTATATATATTTTTATAGAATTTTGTATTTAAGGCATTATTTGTAATTCCTATTTTCTTTTTGAAGCATTATATGGAAATCTTTTAATGAATTACATGTGTCATTTTTATAAAATTTTGTATTTAAGGCATTGTTTCACCATCCTTCCTATATAAGGGTTTTTGATTTGATTTGATTTGATTTTATATATATATATATAATATATATATATATATATATAATATATATATATATATATATATATATATATATATATATATATATATATATATATATATATATATATATATATATATATATATATATATATATATATATATATATATATATATATATATATATATATATATATATATATATATTATATATATATATATATATATATATATATATATATATATATATATATATATATATATATATATATACGTATATATATACATATATACGTATATATATATATATATATATATATATATTTATATATATATATTTATATATAGAGATGGGATCAATAGAAAACTTCATCTCAATAGAAAACCTAGAAAACCTCTTTTCAACCGTTGGATTGAACTATCCCCCCTCCTTCTTTTCTTCTAAGTACAGGGGCTTGTTTGTAACTTTATAAATACTCCAAGGGCTGTTTTTGTGTTATTTTGAATTTTGGACTCTTCATTTACTTTGTAATGCGTCATTTTTTTCATCAACCGCATTTGGTAATTTTGCAAAACGTTATTATTTTGTACGAATTTCTTTTTGTAACTTTATAACCGTTTTTCCTTACTACTGCTTACTTTTATTAATAATTTCGTTCGTCACATGCAACATATTTTTTTCGTTCGTCATTTACAAACCTAGATTTTATATTCTCAACAGTGATGTAGAAATAAGTATGCAAAACTTCATTGAAACCATATCGAATATATTTCTAACTAGTTTGAGCGGTATTGCATTTGAAATTCGATACCACGTAAATATCTAACGCTTAATCTAAAGGACCATAAAATTTTTAATTTGGGAAAACTATCATACTCCAAAATTGAGCCATGGTTGAAGGTTCAATACACGATCAAGATTTCTTCCCCGGTTTTGGTGATCAAAATGGTGTGTTCAAACTGAGCAGCAAGACTGTCATCCTTCGTTAAGGTGGTCCAATAATCTTCCAATTTCACACACTCCGTCGTTCCAGGTGTAACGATTTCTTCTACACAAAACAACAACATATTTCATGTGAACGAACTGACAAGAATCAGTCCTTTAACTGGTAATTTTGTGCTTAAAAGTTAGAAGCATAAGGAACTCTAGAACTCACCGATGGTAAATGTCTGCCTTGCAACCATGCTGCCCAGTTTCTCATTCACTACAGTTGAGTTTGTTTTATATGAACCAAAGGAATGAAAAAATATGGTGAAAAAATATAAGGGGTTTTGAACGAAATACAGTTCTGTTGATTTATTACATACAGTAATTAGAGAAGTAAATCACCTGCTAATCATTTTCACCACCAGATGTGGAGATCACAATCACTCGTTATAGTTCGAGGACTGGAAAAGTGAGTACTACCTGTTCTAGAGCTTTGGACCTCGTAACCCTTTCTCCATTGCTGATTTTATGTTCTTGTAATAGCAACACATTGATGGCAGGATATGAGCTAGACATTATATAGAAAACACGTTACAATTATAAAGGTTTTAGATGCGCTTTTACAATAACAGTCAACAAAACTTACTGATGCATTCATGGCACCAGCTTTCTTGTGATGTTCAAAGATAGGAAGATTTTCATGGGCGACGTAGACTCGTCGTGGCAATTCATTGCCTGTAAAAGTTGTAGTATTAGATATAATCAGAGCTTCCAATCATACAACAATTGATAAATAGCAATAATAATAAATGAGAAAATTTTACCTAGATCATTCCTGGATATCTGTGGTACTATTTCCAGGGCCTGGTGCCCGAATTCGTTCGTACAGATGCCCGAATTCGTTCATACAGATGCCCGAATTCGGTCCATCTGAAACTAACCTTGTTGTTACTCTAAGAACCTTATTACAAGTTGTTTTTTGGCAGTCCTTAAAAGCATACATTTTTTCATTTTTTCAGAACCTTGCTAGACCTGTTACTAAGGTAACAGGACATGCAAGCATTACAGTACCCGCAGTACTCCCAACATGTTAAAAATAGTTCAGTAGACGTCAACTTGAATCAAAATCATGTATAAAATAGTTCAGTAGACGTCAACTTGAATCAAAATCATGTATATAGATACAAGCTAATGTAATCAGATTGCAAATTATCAAAGGGAGAGACAGCATAAAAGAAATCTATACCTTTAATAGCCAAAATTTTGGAAATCGGATTCATAAGATCCGAATCAGCAGTAATCGGCCTCCTCAATGGCTGCATCGGCATGCTCATATCAATAATCACCACACTATTCTGAGGCGACGTCTCCTTAATACAAATAAACTTATCCGACTCCATCGTCACATTTGTAAACGTAAGAACTGTGGATTGATCCCTATACTCGGAAACTGCAGCAGCAACAACAACACACAATTCAAAATCAATCATTCAGTTCCATAGATCTCGTAAAAACCACAAGCGTTCCTAATCTATAAAATTCTCATAATTGAGCTCGGTTGGAATACATCAAACCGCAATTCTGATCCTAAAAGTACATCTATTAATCTAATTAATCACTTATGACTGGAAATAACTATCACCAACACAATATATAGCGAGCTAAATGTAAACAATTAAGACTAAAAATAACATCAAATATTTCATTCCACAGATTAAAAAAATCTCCCACATTTACAACTCGAACCGAGTCCAAACCATCAAATTATCTCAATAGACCTCAGTTTCGATACATCGCGCCTAGTCTATCGAATTCTCAGAATTGAGCTCGGTTGCGACACATCAAACCGTAATTCTGATCCTAAACATACACTTACACTATACATCTACTAGTCCATCACTTAAAACTCAAAACTACTAACACGAAACATAACAAAATTGCATTCACCAAACTAAATACAAACAATTAAACTACAAATCACCATAAACGACACTAAAATAAACACATCACTTATCTCATTCCACAGATCTAAAAAAATCTCACCCATTTACACCTCAAATTATTTAAAATTAACCTCGATTTCGATACAACGAAGCGCTAACTACACCAAGTCTAAACATCACGAGATTGAATAACCTGAAAACCTAATCACACTATTTCCATAACTGATAAAATTATTAAGAAATAGCAAAAATTTATATATATGCCGTAAGTGCCTCTTTCATAGTGATCGGAGCACTAGCAGCAACCGTCGCCATAGTAACGGCGGATCAGATCAGATCAAACCGATTTGTTTATAATAATTGTAATTTGATTGAAACGATGTCGTTTTAGGGGTTTTATATATAAAGTTAGGCGAGTGATTAATCTGTATGTTTTTAGTTAGAGAGATCTTAAGTGAGAGAGAGGTAGTGGAAGGGAAGTTGTTAAAGACTAGTAATAAAACACAAAAAAATCGAACGTGGGGTGAGGTTGATATAGTATAAAGATGCCCGAAATCGTTCATACGGGTGCCGTAATTCGTTTGATGCCCAAATTACCTCAAACGGATGCAATAACATACATCAAACGGATGAACTAAACTACCTAAATGAACTAGGCTTTGATATTTGTAATGATAAATATATACACAAGTTAAGAATTGAAAATACCAATTTGGGGAGAGCGTCAATTTTACAGTCCTCATGAAGAGAAGAATAAGGTGTTTGATCAACCTGCAAATATAAAAATATAAGTTAGATTTACAGAACGACTACACTTTGAGTTGAAAGTTGAAAACGGAGAGCAATAAAGTATCATTTGGTTAATGTTTTTGCTAGGAGTTGTTGTGTGAAAATAGTGCACTGCTCATAACAAGTTGAAGAAGCATCCATTACCTACAAGAATACACAAAGTCAAATAGTAAAGATGGCTCTTAAATTACATCATTAATGAGACAAGGAGAATCAATAAAGTATCATTGTTTATTCAATTCTCGTCTTTTGATGTTTACTCAGAATGTCGCAGAATGACAAGCTTTCATATCTAATATGTGCAACAAACTAACACAACAGACATGTTGGATATTGTAGTATGTTGTAATCTAACAAACAAATGCTATTTTTATGAAACTTTGATGCAATAATAAAAAACACAAACATATGCTCTTTTCATGAGTAAAAGTACTTATTCTCAGGTAAAATGAATTCAAATGATTTATTAATAATTTGATACGTCTTATTACCTTCATGCTAAAATGGAGCGTATTCCCAAAAGCTTTAATGGCATGTAAGCTGATTGCGACGTTGCTTTTGCACCCACGGATTGACCTTCCTTTACAATATTTTGGGCTATCGTTGAATTAGTTTTTTCCATTTATTGGTTAACCAAATCGGTTGGATTAGTAATTAGTTTTGTCCTAACAACGATAGAAACCGACGCCCTAACAACGATACAAACCGATGCTCCAACGATACAAACCGACGCCCTAACGATGATACAAACCGATGCCCTAATGAGGATACAAACCGATGCCCTAATGAGGATACAAACCGACGCCCTAACTATGATATAAAACGACACCCTATCTACGATACAAACCGACGCCCTAACTATGATATAAACTGATACAAACTGACGGCCTAACCATACTCACCCGCTGATGCTCTAACCATACTCACTGATGTCCTAATAAATAACCACTGAAAACGTAACAGAATACCAACTTCTAAATAATGACATTTAGACGCACTTACTTATACATGGGTTAATTAAGGAATATGTTTACTCAGTAGGGAGTCAAACCCGGGAAAGACAGCCTTGTGCCTGCAACAATCTGATAACCAAACCTCTTATTTGATGCCCTAATAATACTTAATCGATGCCCTAATAATATAGTTTGACGCCATAATAATACGTGATTCCCGTAAGGCCTTCACATTGTGCTACTGATTTCTATTTTATAAGAGATAAACTATTTATGTTACACAAGACATAAGTTTACCTGTTGATACACATGGAAGCAAGATAGAAGCGCATAGAGACCTGATGTAGACTCTAGTACATAGGCTAATTGACATCTTTGACCCACCGCCAACCAAAGTTGCATGTTGAAATAGAACCGTAAACAAAATAGATAAGGCGAGATGAATGATCTTAGTAAATTGATCAAGTCGACATTGTTTTGATGCAATAAAAGATAATATTCCAACTCAAAAGTTTAAAGGCATAAGACTAAATGGGTAAAGTACCTGCAACCACATTTTAACAAAGACTTTTCATTATCCCACCTCAACCCAAAGACTAGACAGAAAATGAAGTAACAAAAAGATATCCTATATTAATAGAAACAAAAATGGATCGTGATGTACCTTGGAGTAACCAAAATTGAAAATTTTATAACTACCATCTACTACGAAATGATTTGAACCAGATCCTACACTTCTTCGTGTCTTGTAATTTTTTCATTCATTGTATTGCATTGCATAGCTGCACATCAGTAGCACATCACTCTGCATAACATAAAAATGTTAAGCTAGAATCAACTGCTTGGCATTGTATTGCATCACATAGCATAAACATATTTCTTTGATTAATTCAAATAAGTACAATCTGCTCCAAACATATTTCTTATAAACTAGTTGTCAGTAAATTAACGTTGAAAGCCATTTGAGTGGTCAAAATTTAGAATCCACCTTTGATATATCTAAGGATGCACTAATTTTAGAGCATCACGTTTTGTAAGTTCCTCAAGTTTCTTGGTAATAACAGCAGGCTCTTTCTTGTCGAGCCTAAACATTTTGGGCGCATTCTCACTGGATTGAAGAGCGCCAATTTGATCCATATGATTGCATATAGCTTCATAAATCGATGTGATATGCTTAAATTCATATCTTAGATATCTATAAGTGACCAACCTGCAGACTAAATAGTTGTTGCAGTAGTAAAGCAACTTGAGTTCTCTGATAATAATCTTATGCTATTCTGCAAGCATAATGTTATATGTTTGTAACAATATACATTAGTGATTAAATTATGAAGAACATAACTCATTGTGGTTATTGCAACTTACTCTAAATATGGATTCTATAAATAGAAGGATTAAATGCTCAGGCTACTTTAATAAACGAAATTACATGCTTGCATGAGCCCCAAGGACAAGAAGCGTAAGTAGGAGTAAACTGGTAACATCCAAAAGACTAAAAAAATAATCAACTATAGCTATGCAAGTATTGGTAAAATCTCACAAGAGGTGGGGCAAACACAAAAACAGCAGGCGTAGGGCAGAGGCAATAGGTGCACTAACATCCAAAAACATTCCTATCATTTAATCCTAAAACCTATAAGCATTTTATTAAAATACATGGAGGGGTAAGAGGGCACATGCTAGCGTTATCTACCATCGGTGAACCCTCTTAATTAGGCTACTTCAAAGTTAAAGTCGTGTGCTTTCAGAATATAAAGTCGTGCTTGCTACTAATTAAAAAAAAAGGTTAAAAATCAGATAAACAAAAGTAAGGGCCAATAAGAAGAAAGTACCTTAACAGTAGATTCCTAATTTTCAATAGGTGCAAGTGCTAAAGCATCACATCACATGTACCATTGGTAATTTCATGCCCATGAACACCATTATGATCTAATTGAGTAGATACCGCAGGAGGACCTTCAATAGCCAATTGGATTAAAAGATCCGCGAGCATATTAGCAGTAACCGTACGTCAAATGCCTGAAATATAATAAACAAACAGATGGCCTAAATTTAACATACTGATGCTATTTTTATTTAATAATCAAATATTATGAACATTCAGATTTCTAATTTACCTAATACAATCTTATTAATGTATCTAATTGTGCCCTGATACCCTAATAAAATATAAAAACCAATGCCCTGATAAAATATAAAAATCGATGCCCTAATAAAATATAAAAACCGGTGCCCTAATAAAATATAAAAACGGGTGCCCTAATAAAATATAAAACTTGTGCCCTAATATGACCTTCATACATACGCACAAAACACATAAATTGATGCCTTAATACATTATTTTTGTTTTCATTTACTATCTGCAATCAATACAAAAATGCCTTTAATACAGTTATACACTGATGCCTAAAACATTATGAGTAACAAAAATACCTGCCGATTAAAAGAAGTTAGAATACCTGGAGTTGTCAAACACGGATATGAGGCAAGAGAGAACAATGAATACCTGGCAATTAAGAGAAGTTAGAATTCCATGTCATGGAATAGTAGATGTGGCTGAAAAGGGGTGTGCTACAAGGGTTGAATAACATGCCACAACTGATAAATACTAGAACATGGTTGGTCGTCCCAAAACATTTCATATCAAAGAATGTGTTTTTATATTTCATATTAATTGCGTAAACTATGAGTACAAGACTTGTAAGATTCCAATAATATCTTGACAGTATTATCACTTTTATGGATTAAAAACACACACGAAAACTCTCATCCCAATGAAAACATAACAGAAATTAGCATTATCTAAGTAAATATTATGAAATTGAAATCTCTATGATATATCAAACTGCATCAATATTATCTTTTATATCTTTCTCACTTGTAATATCAAACTGCCAATAATATCTTGATGGTATTATCACTTTTATATTTCTCACCTGCCATATTAATCCAAATCATACAAAGTTAAGTCATATCAGTTTACTAGAACACACAGATGCATAACCTTAGTAAATTAATCAATAACTTCTTACATAATATATTAAAATTTAGTCAAACCCAATCAGTAATCAACATAGATAATTACATCTCACCTAAAAATCATTTAATCTTCGATTTAAATTTGAAAAAAATAGTTTTATGAGAAGATAAGACAACACCTGATGCGCGTAGACCGTGTGTGACAATGGTCGTCGCTGTTTTGATGGGCTGGTGGTGGTTGTGGCCGGCTTTGCGAAGGATGGTTGCCGGCTTTGTGATAGAATGGTTGCCGGTGTTGCGACTGGATGGTTTCTGGTTTTACGACGGGATGGTGGCCGGCGTTGCGATTGGATGATGGTCGGCGTTGCGATTGGATGATGGCCGGCGTTGCGACTGGATGGTGGCCAGCGTTGTGATGGTGGTGGTAGTGACGACGGGGAAGACAAGTGTGATTGTGTGTCTGTGTGTCGTGGATGATAATAGTCATCCTTCTATTTTCTCAAATTTTCCTTTTCTACCCTCCAATTTGATACACTTACAATATCTACCCTATAGTTTGTTTTCTAGGTTTTCTATGGATGTAAAGGTTTTCTCTAGAACCCATCCCTATATATATTTATAGAGATGGGATCAATAGAAAACTTAATCTCGGAGGAAAACTTAGAAAACCTCCTTTATATCAAAGATCCCTTCCCTTCTTTTTTTTTCGGCAAACTACAGGGGTTTGTTTGTAACTTCGTTTATTCTTTATGGGAGTATTTCGTAAATTCTTACATCTCATATATAAAGCCTATATTTTTTTTCATTGTTTTATTTCCTTCTCTCTCATTCCACGAATTTCTCTCTTTATACAATAAACACCCATCAGATTGACAAATCGATATGATCAGATGAACAAATCCCTTATTTTTTCTCAATCCATGGTTTCATCTCATTAACAAGACATCAGATGAACAATTTGATGAAATCATCTCGTTATAATTGCTAAAATTGATGAACAAAGTAAGTTTATTAACAGATTTCGATTTTATTTTTATTAGTTTCGTTATATAAAATCAAGCTAATATTATCGTGTTTGCTAGATTTTATTTTAAATTATTGTTCTTATGAGCCAGGGTTTTGTTTTATGAATTTTTATTACGTAAGCATCATGTTTATTCATAGATTTATTGGTTTTCAATAGTTATGATATGTGGCAATGTATAGTTTAGTTATTTGGATCAAATTTGAGAAAAAAAAGAGTTGTAAAAAGTGTTTACAAAAACTGCATACCAAGTGTTTGATAGAATGTGTGAATGAATTTATATACATGAGGTACCCTAATTGTACATTGATATGCTCTAGTTTTTCATCGCTGACTTGTTGAATGATTAAATAGAACGTTGTTACTGACTTCCTAAGATTATGTTGATGTTGATATGCACCGACTTATATAAGAGTTATGCACTTGCTATTAACATACGAATGCCATGAATTATACGTTAAAATGGCCTATTTGATTTCAGCTTTCCCGAAGACCAACAATTGCATCTGTATCTATAATTATGTCTAGCCTAAACATCATATATATCGTCCATTATAGGAATTGAAGACACCGATGATGAAGAAGACATATTAGAAGAAGAATTTATCAAGAGTCAAGGCTATGAATCGATGAACGACCTTGGTGCATCAATCAACTTATTAAAAAACCACTAAAGGCATTCGAAAAAAGTCCAAGGTCAACTAATTAATATAGGAGGAGTCAAGTCTCACTGGGGGGTTTTGTAGTATATGATGTGAAGTTACTCAGACTCGTATGGTCAAAGGTCAGCTATAGTTAGATAACTTGTATTAATGTGTGCCTCTTTTATTTATCAGAACATTTTAACTGATCCGATCCTTTAGGCTGCTATATATAGAGGTTGGATATTCTTACTGCCCTCTATCCCTATAGGTAGAAGTGTGAGCGAAATTGAAAATAGGCAAGGGTACAGATTAACGTCATAATAGACTCACACTTATGGTTTGTAAAACATGCACATAAAAGAACGTGTTTTTTCATGGTGCTATCTTAAGACATACTTCATTTCTTCGTTAGTGTGATGCTGACTTTGACTTTGCAATCATATAGGAAATATCCTTTTAACTTTCTAATCACATAGGAAATCTGCTATTTAAACTTCGTAACTCAACAAGAAGTTCCCTTGGCTGCTTTATTTTCCTATAATGTTTCGTCTGATTATATTTGACCATTCTTAGTTGAGACGATACATATACCCTCTTATATATATCTTGGTTTCTAGCATCTAAGAATTTAAGATGTACCCAACACGCTAAGGTGTTTTGCCTGCTCTTAACTCATACTATTACTCACAGTGGGTGTTTACTTCGCATAGCAGCGTGTAAAAGTATATGATAGATATCGCCTTAAGAAGCTCCCTCGTAAATATGCATCCCTTAACATCAATGCTTGATAACATATGACTTGACGTCGACACAAAATTCTTAGCTTGGGTGTTCAAAAATGCACGCAACATATTACTTGTATTCTCTTATCTATTCTACAACTGTTGCTGTGAATTCCTATACCTATGTGCTTACCTCAAATGACTTTAATTTGTATAGTCTCCAATCTTTTAAATTTTTGGCTAGTGTCTTGGCTCTATTAAATATGCCATTGATAATAAATAAAATAGTATCCTGAGTAAGGACACTCCTAAAGTTGGTTGTACTCTAATTAAAGGTAAAAGAAGAGGATTGAGTAATAAAGTTACAGATATTGAAGGTGCAAAAGACACCACAAATAGCGCTAGTGGCACATATAATGGGAAAAGTGATGGTGATGTTGACGGAGATGAGGACAGGTGCTAGAAAAAAACTAGTGATGCGTGCTAGAAAAAAACAAATGATTTATAACAGTTTTGCATACAAAACCAGAAGATGTCCATATTTTTTTTCTTTGTGATAGTTTGCGAATAATAAAAGGTAGCTGGCAAGGAATCCACCTTACTTTTACTAGAGATAAGTTTTTACTATATTACTATAGTGTACACATTAGTTATACTATATTAATTGACAACTTAAGTATTTTAAATGGCTATCAATGCAGGTAAAGATATGAAGATCACATATAAAGCATAAATGAGGTCACGTCTTGATTATTTGCGATGGAGAGAGTATATATTTTTGGGACGAACGATGTACTTTAGTGTCTACTGAGGCGACGATGACAAGTTTCTAAGTGTCTGAGTTAAACTAGCAAAGATGAGATGTACTGTATCTTAGCGAGGCAATTTCTGAATAAGTTGTAATAGTGTAGTTTGGCTTAAAAGTGTCGTACTATGCAATGAGTTTTTGTTAATAAAATGAATTTGAAGTTTAAGAAATAAATTTGACGTGTAACTTTATTCAGTTTAGGTTTGGTTGGTTGCTGTTTTAATTGAAGATTATTGACTTGATGTTTCTTTTAGTTCAATCAAGCTAAAATCCAGATAGCCTTACATAGAAGGAACCTTCAAGGTAGGCACCTTCCTGTGAGACCAGTGACGACCCCAAACCAGATGCACTTAAAGGTTCTCAAAACGGATGCCATATTATTATACAAACGGATGCCATATTATTATACAAACGGATGCACTAATGTTGGCAGTGTACGATAAGCATCCTTAACAAGCAAAATCACTTGCCAGACTAAACCCATTATAGCTAATCAAATCTTTCTTAAAAAATATTATCAAAACTAGAAAATATCAAATTATATGAGTACCAAATCGTAAAAAAAGATATTTTATTACATCGTTCAGTAAAATAAAACTGACGCTTGCAGACAACCTAAATTTATGCAGGAGGCTGATGAGCTATTTAAGCCCCAACGTCCCATGCCAGTGGCGCACCTGATATTAACTTGAGATTCATAAGCAAGGTGTATAAGCCTCCAACTTTGGGCCTGGAAAACAATGTGTAAGCATCAATAGACATGACATATATATCTTTATTGAGCATATTTGCAGTTCCTTTAAGATACTATTTTTTTTCTAATCCATCCAAATCCCATATGCTACGACCCGATACTGAACCAGCTACTACTCCCTCTTTTGAGTATGTACAAATTGCACTTTTCTAAAACTGAAGAAGAAAATCGACAAACCAACACTTTCAAGTCAAACCTTAAGCAATCCACAATATGCAATCAGTAACTAATTAATTTATAGGATCAAACCGGAAACAACCCACAATGCATATTACCAATTTATAGCTTCATCACCTGGATGAAATGAACCCTGCATGAAGATTTGGATGATAAGTTAAAGGTGAGACCACTCCATATCTTGTACTCACAATTACCGGCATGTCTTGACCAAAACTAACTGCACTTGTATTACCGCTTAAAACTGAATCATTTGTAACAGCTACAATGTTCTCCCAATAAAAGTTCACTTGTAAGCAAAATAAATTTTATTACATATCATCTTATGAAGATTATGAAACCATAAGCTTACTAACAATTTGGTGATCGGTAACTCGACCAAATAAACTGCAGCATCAACCTTTTCATAAGTTTCAACAATGACAAGAACAAACAATTCTTCATAAACACCATGACTTACGTTGCAATCGGAATAAGTTATCTCAATCTGATAGTAAAAGAACCTGGTATGATAAAACTCATTACACTAATATAAGAACCTGGTCTGATAAAACCCATTACACTAATATAAGAACCTGGTGTGAGATCATTTGCGGCTGATGTCAAAAATAAGGTGATTGAAATACTTTGTTCCAGGAGCAGCCACAACCTAGATATTCTCTCATATTTCTGTTCCTTTACCTGGATGGTGTTTCAAATGCTTGATAAAAAATGTGACCAATCACAGATTCTTGGGTCAGTTTGGCTAATATACAACTGGCTTATCGTCACATGTCAGTGAGGAGCTAAAAAGGTAAATGATAAATGGGTCAAACTGGTAGAATATCAGCAAAAGTGTAATTCATATACTCACAGCCTCCTAAATAGTTTGAATATGTCCTAATAATAATCATTTATGCCCTAATACTCTAATCCACTATGCCAGATATTTGGATGTCCTACTATGATACAAACAATGCACTAAACTACCTCAAATGGATGCACTAAATTACCTCAAACGCATGCACTTAAATAACTGATTTTGGAAGTGCCTACTTCGAATTGATAGTAATAATCGCCAACAACCACAAGAGAATAAAAGATCACAAATGACATATTGGGCTTTAAATATTCATGACGATTACTCATTTTTAATAAATGTGGAGGGATATAACACTCTTATATAATGTGAAATAGAATAAAAACCATGAGATCGACAGGTCAAAAATAAAAGAGTCGCTTGGTGGAATATCAACATGATTTAATTCATTTACAGTCTTTAAGCTGCCAATATATGACGATTCATTGCCATATACTTCATTCACATTGAACTCCTTTCTCACACATTATCGAGAAGTTTTCTTCACCCATTCCTCTAATATATGATGACAGTATAGGTTTATTCTTCAGGTCCAAGTCTACACTACTAGTAATTTGTCTGTAATGCTAATGCAAAAAGTGGTAACAATGGATTAGATCTTTTCCAAAAACGGAAGTTTTACATTTATTTCAGACTGAACCGAGTTACATTATATATATAATAGGGAGATAGTTGTTGATGAATATTGTGTTTATACTTACACAATATCAATCATCATATGTCATCAAATGAGCTTAACTAACAAGACTGCAAAGTCCATAGATAACAGTTATAAAATATCACATAATCATTTGTAAAATAGACATCCAAACACTCCGTATCAGGCTTTCAAATAGAAATGATTTTAGACAGGAAAGCTTACCATCCATCTACACACACAGAACCATGCATGGATTGGGGAACACAAATCTTCTTCTCTAACTGAAATAACCATTTTATACCTTTGAACGCGCATAGATCCTTTGATTAAGGCTCGACGAAAATTTGCTGGATGATATATTCACTAGCCCTATACCACCCACATACAAAAAAAATGAATGAGGGTTTGTAGTCTGTTGGTGAGGTCGAGTTGGATAGGTCCTTCTTCTTTTACCCATCTTAGAGTTGCCTGCATTAATCTAATATTTGAAATTAGTCTTCTTTGAAGATAAAACTGATCATTTCACCTAGACTAAACTTATGACATACTTTTAACAAACAAATTCCTTAAAATGTAACCTTCCTCATATATCAAATGATTCCTTAACTTATCTTTAACAAACACATGTAAGCACAGATGTGTTACATCTGTTAGGATGCATACGCCAAATAAGCTGGCGCCGTAATTCATTACTAATAGATGCCGTAAACAATCACACAAACTGACGCCCTAAAACCCTATTAAAACATATGCCTTACACAAAGAAATAAACAGATGCCTCAACCTTTCAAAAAAGTAGATCACTAAGCTACACATATACAATAAAATTAAGTCAATATCAATCACTAGAACACACGAATGATTACATCTGATCAAAATCATAACGTTAAATTACTCAATAATTCTACATAATACAGTAAAATTAAGTCAAAAGTTATCGCTAATCAAAACAAGTGATTACGTCTTACCTAAAAATCATTTAAATCTTCGATTTTTTTTAATTTATAAGAAGATAAGACAATACCTGATTAGGAATGCTGGTGGTCATCGTATCAGTGGTGGATAAAGGGGAACGGTGGTGGATGACGGGGAACTATGATAATCAATAATCAACACAATTGGTACAGGGATGACAGGGAGCTGTGGTGATCTCTAATCGACGGAGGTGGACTTCGGTGGTGGTCGTCGGTGGTGGCCGGCGGTGGTGGTACCGGCGTTTCATAATCGTAATTGAGACACAGGTTAGGGATACAGTTACTCTCTTTGTTCAAAAGGAAAAAGATACAATTATTTTGTATCTTTGAAACGAACAAGAACCTGACTAAGCATATGGTCCACATTCCGACTTTACCTTCGCCGTCTTTTCATTTACATCCACAGCCGTCCATTCTCAAGAAAAACTGACGAGGCCAAAAACTGAAGCTGAAAATAATAAGTTCATATGTACATCAGACATACAAAGAAATCAGTATACAAAGGTCGAAAAACAATAATAACTAAACGATATGAATAAGTAGTACATCAAATTCCTTGACATTAGCATCATGTAACAAATAACATCCAACAAATGGACTATCTAGTCAGAAATAAGTTAACAACTAAAAAGATCCGGAATAGAATGACCAGGGAGCTACCTAAAGACCATATAACTGACTTGGAACCATAAGGTATATATTCAAGAAGCTGAGAACACATGTAACTAGGAGTCTCCACAACCTAAAATTGGAACACATGTCAGCAGAAAATTTGAGTGACCAATCATCACTTCAACAGTCTTGTGCGCTAAACATATAAATAGGGGCTTAGTCAAGTGATTGACATGATTCCTCCTTATCTTTCCTATCATAAACTACTTGGTTTCCTTTAAAAAGGTTCAAGTCACTGCACTACTCCACTCATAAATGTAATTTTCAAAATAGTTTATTTTTGTTTCTGTTTTACTAGAAGTATGTTGATGTGCATGTATGTTGATGCCTATACATTACTTATGGTACTGACTATAATGGTTATAAAGTGAGCTTATATTGACCTTTACATAAGAGAAATAAGTAGGGGATATCTTTGCCATTGCCTATTAGATCAGTTGCTAAGAAATACGGACTTTACCAATCTATCCTGATTTCATTACAGTGGTTCTTAACATTAAGGCCTGATATTCAACAAAAAAATAGCCAATTTAGGTTCATGTATGTAACTTATGATAGAAAATTGACAATTAAACTTCCCACTGAAATGATATTAGAGACATATGAAGTGTCAAACTGTCAATTTACCCTCATTTTCTTGTAAATTGGTTCCGACCGCAACTGATGGTTAAGTTTCCTTAGCTTTTGGTCGTCGGTCTTTGGTTTTCCCCACCCATGAATTGAGATTGTACAGACCTACCAAAAATTTAATACTCATTAGCCTTGGATTATACCAACCCCGATAATTCAGTTACCTGGAAAAAAATTTAACATGAATTATAAAAAACAAAATGAGAAACTGCTCAGGCGAAGCCAATAATCCACAAAGGGAACTGTTATTAACGGGGATGCAGCTAGTAATTAACCTCTAATATAAAATGAATTGATTTACCCCAAATCAGTAATTACCTTTTGCACTTCCCACCCGACCCATCTTGCCACTTTTCAACTATCAATTGTCCCCCCACCTGTTTAAATGTACGTGTGGGAAATTCGTGCCTATTAGTCAATTACGCACAAATATATGTCTTTTACCCACGTAATTGGTCTATGGCTATTCGACAGATTTATAGTAGTGAATAATAATTTGATGCCCTAATAATACTTAACTGATTCTCTAATAATACTCATTGACGCCCTGATATTAATCAATTGGTGTCCTAATAATACTCATCGATACCCTAAAGATACTAAAGGTGGCCTTTTTTAGCTATATAACTTCAATGCGTCGAATCAAGTTATGTATTATCAATAATTGGCCAAACGGGCCATACCCACTCACCGATGCCCTGACCATACCCACTCACCGATGCCCTAACCATTTTCACTCACCGATGCACTAACCATACTATGTGATCCTGATTCCTGAGTCGTACCAAATTAAACCGATGATCTAAGACACTCTTAAAACATATGTTCCTTTTCATGATACCATGATGTCTTAACATTTTAAAACTGAATAAAACATTTTAGGCATCACTAATCTGAGATATACTTAACTTTTTGACATACCTATTCCATAAATAACCCTAAAAATTAACATAGATTAAAAAAACAAGACATCACGATCAATCACACACATGCATCAATCACAAACGATGTGTAATTTACCTGTGGTCAAGAAATCATCTCCAATAAATCAATCAATCAGGTTATCATCTTCTTCTTATTCACAAAAAAATCATAAAAGTAAAAAATTATTACATTTTCTGATATTCTTGTTCTATTTGACGCCTCTTGTTAAGTGTTCACTAGACTTATCCGAGTAGTTGAAAACAAAAATCGTCAATTTTATCATTTATAAATCAATAAAAAAATGATTATAAATGAAAAATTAGGGAACTCACGATTTGCACGTATCCTTTTCGCCATATCTGATATGAAATTTCGAGGCTTATGATCGGTGAATCGATGTGTATGAAACTATTAAACCATATACCTATAATCTTGATACCGATCAAGTACATCCCTCGTCACTCTCCTCCTTCCCCCACCACCACCTTCGCCACTCCGGTCACCACCTCATCTCTCGCCGTCCGGTTACACGCCGCCGTAACCGTCATATGTATTGTGGTGGCAGTGGATGCGGTGGTTTGCGGTTTAGGTTGTTAATGTGACCCTCATAGTGAAAATGATTTAGTGTGTGTGTTTAGATCGTGCGCGTAAAAAACAATGTTATTTTAGGTCTGAGAATAAGTGATAATCGGTGCTAGACAATTTTACCCCCTCCTTTTTTGTTAATTGTCATTTTTTCCCCTGTACTTTGATATGTTACATTATTCGCCTTGTAGTTTGTTTTCTAAGTTTTCTACAAATGTAAGGTTTTCTCTAGAACCCATCCCTATATATATATATATATATATATATATATATATATATATATATATATATATATATATATATATATATATATATATATATATATATATATATATATATATATATATATATATATATATATATATATATATATATATATATACGTATATATATACGTATATATATATATATATATATATATATATATATATATATATATATATATATATATATATATACGTATATCTCTATATTATATATAGGTATAATTATGATTTGATACCACACCCCTAATCCCAGTCATATGTGACATGGCACCCCTAAACCAATAATATTTGTTTGTTAGCTAAAAAATCTCAAAAACTTTCCAAAATTACTACACGAAAACGCAGTTTCAAAAAAGCGGGCCGCATTTTACCTAAAACTGCGTTTTCATACCGCATGTATATATAATAGGTTTAAGGCATTTTTTTCCTTATTTTCTTATCAATCAACCGACGGGAAAAAACACACACTAGGGGGAAAACAGACACACCATCAACTTCATATCCATTTTTCTCGATCCAACACCTATTAAACCGTTTGAAACATAACTCTTTTAAACCTTCAATCAAACAACTGATCCATCATCGTTTTTTAGTTTGTGTAAGTTTAATTGATTATGAATAGACGAATTAATTTGATTAAGGTTTATGTTTATAAACCCTAATTAATTATCAACCGTCGAATTAATATGATTAGGGTTTATGTTTATAAACCCTAATTTGTTGATGACACAAATAAAGTTTAACCCTAATTAGATTGATCTGTTTTTTATTATAAACCATTGATGACAGAAAGACACACTCACACTCAACACACACCGTTCATTGAAGTTCATCGCAGCCCAAATCTCTCTAAAATCAACCCTTACCATTCTCTTTTTAAAAGAAACAGTCAGCACAAAAACAACCGATGGAACCGGCTGTATATCCTCTGCCTAGATAAAAGATGGAACCAGGTTTGATTTCTTAATTTAATTTCTTAATTTTTTATTTTCAGCTTAATAATTAATTTATTTTAAGTTCAATTAATTTTCAGGTCATATTCAGTTAATTGATATCAAGGTTATAGACTAGAAGAGTTTTCAGGCTTCAATACCAAAGATTTTCAACTCATATTCAGTTAATTGATATCAAGATTTTCAGTTTACTCAAATATCAGTTCTAGCTAATTTGAGTTTTCAGGTCAACAGAAGAAGAGAGAGAAGATGAGGTTCTATTTTGCATATTCATGTTAAAAAAAAAATATTTTAAATTATTGTTTTTTAGTTTTTTAGAAAGGCTGTCAGAAGGATGCCCCTATTTAGTTTTTCTTCTATTTATCCTCGAGTAAACTGAAAATCTTATCCAATCTATGCAGGATCAAGTCGAATTAGCTAGAACTGCTGCAATTAACCAGAAAATAAAAAGTATCTTAACGGAAGTTGTTCTAAAGGTTGGGGCATGTAGATTCAGAAGAATGTCGTGTATCTGTCAAATACTACTCATATGACTGGCCAACTAATAGTGCAAAGGAAGCATTTCAGAAGTCTATCTTTACTAAGACTCAGAAGATAAATGTGTGCACCTAAGGTATGAAGCCTTTATGATAATTTGATTTTTTGATTTGTATATTAACGTAATTATTTTAGTTTATTGAATCGACCCACTTTTAAGAAATCAAGTTCAATATTACATGTGTCATTTGGTCTACCAAAGTGAACTGCATTGTTCCAAAACAGGCCATGCTGAACAGGCAGATCTTCTAATTAACAGATATCAATGGAGGAAATATATTTTTTCAGCTAATGGCCTTATTTTGTATATATAATTTATTCACAAGTAACAAATAAGTCGGCAAGTACGAGCTTATGAAATATAAGATGAATCACAGCTTATAAGCCCAAAAGTAACCATAAACAAACACCCCTTTAGTTCTGGAACTTCTTTTGTTTGACGCACAAGTTTTAAACTCAGTTTGTAATTGAAGCTTTAAAAGAGGAGCAGTAAGTCACCCATTTACCCCATAGTCTGTGTTAATTTACATGTGTTAACATAACTATACACTTTTACAGGAAAATGTTGGAAGGACTCTCACTGGTGGCTACGGTGGTAGGGCCGGTGGTGGCTTTAACCGTAGTTATGGTAAATCTGATGCTTCAAATTATGAATATAAGTGAAGTAATCAATCTCATTGTCTATGCGCTTTAGGCTACGATAGTTTACAGAGACATTCGTGTATATTCCATAATGATTATATGCTTTTAATATTTATTTATTTATTTTTATGCGTCTTTTTTCTGATTTTCTTTTGGCTATTCAGTATTTACCCGAAAGGGTTAGGATGACATACAGACATGCAATAAAAGCATCATCTCTTTGATGAGGACTTTCACCACTACGGATCCGTTAGAAACTCGTGCATGAAGATATTGCTGTCATAACAGAGCTGATTGATGACCTGATATTGCAGTTTGTGCCCAACATGCAAACCCTCATCCAAAATGAGCTCACCTAAACGTTCAGTAATCCTTCGAATGGGTCAACTTGAATTAGAATCACCAACAAACGTATCTGAAGCAGAAAATAGTAGGGGTCCCGTGGTTCCTATGTTGTCGCCTTTCCCGACCCT